>PVJH01032212.1:0-23041 GCA_004026705.1 Nesogale talazaci | reverse complement strand
TTCCCTCTGCTAGTCTGTAGGAGGTAGTTCAAGGCAGGGGTGCCAGGGGCCATTTCTTGCAGTTATTTGGGCTTTATGCCTCTGCTCCCCAACATCCCCTTTCTGCACCCACCCACTTTCTTTTCACATCCCGCCCCTCTATCATCCCACCTCCACAAATGGGGATTTATAAACTCCTTGAGTGTAAGGCCAAGTCTTGCTCATTTTTGTATGCCTCATTTACACTTGTTGGGCACATGGCTTATCAACTGCTACACCATGGACATTTGGGGTGAGATTATCCTTTATTGTGTGTGTGTGGGGGGGGGGGCTAGCCTGTGCATTGAGCCTATTTAGCAACATTCCTGGTTTCGACTCACTCAATGCCAGCAGCACCCTCCCTCCATGTGACAACCAGAAACGTCTCCTGACATTGACATGTGTCCCCTAAGGGCCCAGCTGTTCCCATCCACTGGTTGAGTAGAATAGAATTGGGTTTGAATCCTGCCCTACCCGACGCCCCCCCCCCCCAAAAAAAAAAAAAGCGGCCTTGGCTCAAGACCTAAGCAATTTGATTTTGGGAATTTTTGTGTGTGGGGTGTAATTTGTTAAACTCTTAGAGATTCACGCTCTGCTTTAAAATTCACAACCCACGCCTAGCTCATCCCTGCTTCAGAGTGGGGGCTCCTGGATACAAGACATTGCTTCTACCTCCCATTTCCCTGGTAGTCCTCTTCCTAGCAGCCAGCTAGGACTGGCAGACCCAGGATGTCACCTTCGGGTGTGAGCCTGGTCCCCCCAGCAGGCTCTCCAAGAGGCAGCAGACAGGAGGGGTCCACTTTGAAGTGTTGCTCCCTTTCTTGCCTTCCTTGAGGACACAGGTCATCTTCACCTGGGAGAGGGACTGAGGAGCCTTGCTGGGCCCCTGCTGTGGCTGACCCCAGAGCTCCATCTGCTTTGGGGTTTTGGGAGATGAGATGCTATTGAGTGGTGCTACCAAGCTTGGGGGCTCAACAGAGACCTCACTCCATGATTTCTCCATGCCCTCTGCCCTGCCACCACCTCAGGGGAATGGGAGGCAGGAAAGGCCAGGCTGCTGACTTTCAGAGCGTATGCCACCTGGAGATGCAACAGAAAAGCAGATTCAGTGAAAACTTCCCGTCCAGAGGAGCCCTGGTGGCTACTCACTGGGCTGCAAGCCACAAGGTCCACAGTTCGAAACCACCAGCTGCTCCTTGGGAGACAGGGAGGGCTCTCGATTCCCATGAACAGTGACGGTCGTGGACGCTCAAAGGGGCAGTTCTATCCTGTCCTACAGGGCGGCTCTGAGTCGACTGGGACTGGATTGACGTCGGTGAATGACAACAACTCTGATGGTTCTGCGTGGGGCTTCTAACTGCAAGGTTAGCAGTTTGAATCCATCTGTCAGGCCCAAGGGGAAAAGATGACACTTCAGTCCTACCATGTCTAAAGGGCTGTTATAAAGTGTCATGACTCAGTGGCAATATAGCTTTTCATTTTGTGTAGGAGATTTTGGGGATTGGTCCCCCACCCCCTACCTTTCAGCTTATTTGTCAACAAAGGAGTGACAGTCCCCATAAATAGGAACTCTAGGAGTGCAATGGCTAGGTGCGTCGGAAAGGCAGTGATTCGAATCCATCAACGACGTTGTAGGAGAGAGAGGGGGCGGTCTGCTTCTGTGAAGAATTCCAGCCCTCGGGGCAGTTTTACTCCGTTCTGCAGTGTTGTCCAGCCAATTGACTGGACAGCAGGACACGAGGGATTTTTGGTTTGGGGCCTGCACTGCCGGATTTCCCTGACTCCCTCAATTTAGTCCTTCGGAGCCTGCAGGCAGGGGGTAATTAACAGGTGTCCTTCCAAGGCTCGAACACACCCTTTCCCCACTCACCGGCCAAGGTCAGAGACCCGCTGAAACAGACAGCACCTGGCCTGAGAAACCTTGATAAGGTAGGCGAGATCCTAAAGACCCGGGTGTGGGAGGATAACGTGGCAGCAAACGCAGAAAGGGCACGGGTAGGTGTTGTGAGGTCAGAGAGGCCAAGGCTCTGCAGGTGGCATTTTGAATACCTCAGGTCATTCCATCCTTACTCTGGGACAGCGGGTCTCCACCTTCCTCACGCCGTGACCCTTTCATACAGTGCCTCATGTGGGGGTGACCACCCCCTCCCCAATCATAAAATTATTTTCTTTGCTACTTCATCACTGTCATTTTGCTACTGTTATGAACCTGGCGATCCCTGTGAAAGGGTCATTTGCCCCCCAAAGGGGTTGAGACCCACCGGTTGAGAACCGCTGTTCTAAGAGATCCTCGTGCGTGGAGGACATCGTGGGTGGGGAATTGGTGGAAGACCGACCGTCCAGGACATGGATTGGCACAGTGCCTGCAACAAGGGCTCAAAATACGGATTATGAGCAGGCCGGCCAGGTTTTATTTTATAGTGTCGGAATTGCCTGGAGGGCACCTAACAAGGCCTAAAAAGGACAGAAGTGCCATCCCATCGGCAGGCAGGGAAAACACGGGCCTGAATGGTCACACCACTTCCAGCTCAAACTCCAAACCCTTCCCATCATACCCTGCGGCGGGAGGCTGGCTCAGCAGCAGAACCCCTGAACTGACCCTGTGAGCCTGAAACTGAGACCCGGGCGGGGGGGGGGGGTGCCCAAGGGTGCAGGCTTCACAGGAGCCAAGACCTGTGGCGGGAGGGCAAGTCCCGTCTCCTCCCCACGGCAGTGGCCCTGGCGCTGAGCCATTCCCTGGGCGCAGGTTTTTCCAGCGCCCAGGCCCTTAGCTTCGGGAAATGAAAGTCAAAGTGGCAGGGGGTTCTGATGGCGTGGAGAGCAGGGAAGGCGGTTGGGGTGTGTATTTTGTAACCCATGTTGGTCCCCCGAGAAGTAGAGTCAGTTTAGGTCACTGACGAAAGGAGGAAGCTGAGAAGGAATAGAGAAATGGGTCACCCTCAACCCCCCTCGGGTTCTGGTGACGTTAGGCAACCTAATTCAATTCTTCTTCCCTTTGTGGGGTCCTCGTGTCCAGGCTAGGGTTTTGCTGGCTCCCATGGTCTCTGACTTAAGGCGGTATGCAGGGGACTGGGAGCCAGGCCTGAGAGCAGCTGTCCTAAACCTGCAGTTTTATCTCCCCGGGCCCGGTGGCTCCGGGAAGGCAGACTCTTCACCCACAGGCCTCCATCAGGGTAGGGCGTCTCTGCCCCACCACCTATGGGCCTCACAGCAGGCCTCCACCTCGTTGCCCACCAACCGTTCTCACCTCTGCCCAGGCGCTAGTTCACAGACACAAGGCATGCACTGGAGACAAGAACTCATTTTAGGAATATTTTATTTGTCTTTTGAGATTACATGGTCATTATTGCTGATCTAATACAATTACTCAGACATAAAGATTTCCAGAACCTCTCGGAGAAGGCAATCCTCAGAGGTCTTTGTGGTAAGATGATTATGAGAACTAGACGATTACTTTTTTTTTGGATATATATAATATATATGTATATAGAGTTCAGAACTTGTCCATATATAATTTGCTGGTGTTGCCTGTTTTCGTTCTGTAATTTTCTTTTGTTAAAAAAGCGTAATGCAACAATGCACTTTGATTTCTTTTTTAAAACCGTGACAAAAGTGGATTTTTGAGAAAATCACGGGGGCAGCAGTTTCAGATCTGTTCAGAGAAAAGTCAAGCAGCAAAAAAGCTTTGCAGGAAAAAGTGTGAGGCCACGGGCAGCCAGGCTCCAAGGGGTGTTGGGGGTCAGGGGTGGGGGGCGGCGGCAGGGACGGGGGAAGACAGATGGTGGCCAGATCAGAGACCGGGGGTAAAATACACTGAACGTGTCTATGAAGAGGCTGACAATCCAACCAGCCCATCTGGAAGAGTAGCTCCAATTCACTGGAGAGAAAAGGGTGGGGATTCCCTCCAGGTTCCAGATTCCAGCAGTGACTTCAGTGACTGAAGAAGCTGGGTCCCCAGAGAGAGAGAGCGTGAGAGAGACCGAGGGAGAGATCATCTGACACTCACAGGCAAGCACCTCACCACATGCAGCGACTCCCCGGCTCCCTGGGTACTCTGGGGAGCACGGAGCCCTCAGCAAGCTCACGCCCGGAGCCCAAGGAGCACCGGGCGGGCACACCGAGTGACAGCAGGCTGTCTCTTTAGGCATGAGCACGGACCCGTCTGAGAATCTGCTCTGGATATAAGATCGGCCTCTTTATGCATTCCAAGCAGCCAATGAACTCAGGATCATCAGGCCCGGGAGGTCAGAGGAAGGGAGGAGCGGCCTGGGGGCACTTTCAACCTCTATGGTTTTCTTTGCAGGGCAGGCACTAAAGCTGGGTGGGGGCATTTTTCTAATACTTTCACAGACACACGCCCCAAAGAGCCAGTCTTTGTGAGATGGATCTGTCTACCGTTCCAAGCCAACGCTACTGCCAAAAGTAAGGTCACTTCCAGGCTCCAGACCAGCCCCGTGGGGACCCATGAGGACCAGGGGCCACTGCAGAGAGTAGGGCCTGGGAAGAGGACCAGAGTGGAAGGTCACAGTGACCCTGGCTGGTCTGGCCTGTCCTGGCTGTCATATCATGTTGGTCTTAGATTTTGAGACAGTCCAGGATGGGGAAAAAGTGGGGAAACAGTCCTGAGAGTTTCAAGATGGTGGAGTGTGTGTGTGGGGGGCAGGGGGGGTGAGGGAGTGGACAGGGAAGGTGGGGACTTATTTACTTCAAAGCCCCGAGGGCCACCCCAGGCCTTCACTCTTGGAACAGGCCTTGTCTCACTGCAGTCTCCATAAGCAACCTGGCTCTCTGGTGGGGGGGTTCGGCCAATCGCCTCCACTCTGCTTCCTCCTAAAGTGGAATCCTCAGATGAGAGGGGAAAAGATAGAGAGACACCACAGCAGAGGGCAGAGGCATCAGCTCTGGGCCCTGGCCAGAGGCAGCAGCTGCCTGATGGTCAAAGCGCCTCTGATCATCTGGACACAGAGAAGGGGGCCATCTGTAGAGTGAAGCTGGGAAGCTGCCCTGATCTCCCCGATAGACAGGGAAGAGCCTCTTTAGGAAGCAGGTTTGTCACACTACAGGCCTGGATGACCCGTGCTATTTCTGAAGCTCTCACTCTTCAGATCCCCGGGAAGGTCTGCTTTTCTCTGCTCCTTAAGGAATTTTCAGACGTTGCTCAGGAAGCAGCAGAGTCCCAGGGAGCCATTTTTGTTGTTGTTCTTTCAAAACAGGCTCTCTTTTTGAGAGAGGGAACCCATCTGGAGGGGCCTTCCTGGGGGAACGCTCCTGATCAATGGCAGAGAAATGAAACTATGGGTGCCAGGAGGATGGCCCCCCCCCACTTCTGAGTGGAGTGGGGTTGGGGTGAAAGGCTGAGGAAACAGCAGTGCGGCTGAGGAGACGGTGGAAGCCCGCTCCTCTCGGTGCCAGAGGGGAGGACGGACACAAGTGACCAGGGAGGAGAGAGAGTCCTGGCTGAGGAAGGAGGCCTCTCGGAGGCACAGGCACAGCGGGGCTCGGGTCGCGGCTGGCCGAAGCCATCGCCCTCCTTCCTCATAACCATTTCAGAAAGAAGGCAGTGATCGTGGAGTGACGGTCGAGGCTGGCTGCCCAGGCCCCGGTCATTCAGTGGCTTCCACCAGGCCTTATCTGGGGAGGCGGTGGAGCGGAGCAAGGCAGCGGCTGAGAATGGGCTCCAGCAGACCCCAGGGAACAAGGAGCCGGGCCGGCCTGGGCGAACCCCAGGTCCTGGACAAGAGAGGATGGCTACAGCGGAGGTTTCAGGTCCACGAGCGGTGAGGCAAAGATGCGCCGGGAATGGCCACCCCAGGCCCCTCCTCCCTCAGCCTGTCCTCTGCGGGGCTCTCAGTAACCACACTCTGGGCCAAGGCGACAGGCACAGGCTTCTAGATTTTAATAAATAAATAACCTCACATATGGTCTACAGGGTGAGCGCGGCGGGCAGCTCGGACGGGAGAAGCAGCTTGCTGGATTGTTTCCTGTATAGTAGTGGAGCAAAGACTTGGGAGTTCTATTCCTGAAACCTTCTCCTGGCGTCAGTTACAGGAACTTAATACCTGGGTGGAAACAGAAAGACGAGACTGAGATGCTATCTGGGGGTGGGAGGCTGGGACATGAGGAGCCGGGGCTCTCCTGGAGGGCAGGGTGGGGGTGGACACTGGGGGCTCGCGTTCACCGCAGTGAGAGACAACAGGGTATCTCCATCCATCTCGCTAGAAGACTCACAGCAAGAAGACGAAATGGAGAAAGGCAATTCGCAAACGAGATTTTAAATGGCCTCGGACAGCCCCCAGAAACTGTGGTACAGGGGTGGGGCCCCTGTCCTGGGTTCACATGAATGTGCAGAGACCAAGTTCTAGAGCAGGAAGCTCTTCACACCCACCCTCCAGACTCCCTCCCTATTTTTTTTTTGGGGGGGGGCCCAGGGCACCTGTAGTAATTAGGCTTGAAGGGCCCGTTCTTGTTGAGACCCAGATACTTGGCCTGCTCATCCGTCAGCTCCGTCAGGTGGGCATCAAAGGTGGGCAGGTGCAGGCTCGCCACGTACTCATCTGGAACAGACCACAGGCCCCTGCTCTAAGCCCACACGCCGTCCCGTCGTCGCTGGCCGCCCTTCTTGGGCTTGGGACTTGGGGAGGCACACTTCCCACTCCAGGGTGGAAGGGAAAACGGCCAAATTCAGCTCCTGGGTCCTCAGGCCTAGGGTCCACTGCCTGTCAAGCCACCCCGTTTCTTCCTCACCCGGGGTTTCAGAAGGGCGGGCGAAGGGGGTTGCTCAGAGAGGCAAGAGGTATGTGACGGGCTGGGTGGGGCCGAGAGCAGGGGAAGCTCGGAGGGACTTGACTTCTGCCTTGCACCCTCTGTTTGTTGGGTCACTCGGGATGCCCCCCCTGTTCCCCACCCCCCCTCCTGGCTCAGAAAATCTGGAAGGCATGGCTACTGCTGCCGGGGCACTGCATGCTTTGTCTGTAGACACTTGGGGCTGGGGTGCAGCCTGGAATCTGAACATGCAGTAGATGCAGGCTCAAGGACAGAGCAGACCTGGCTCAGGGGATGTCCGGGGCTGTGGACGGTCGCTCTGATGGAGCGGACCGCTGCTCGGCTAGGCTGGTGGTCCGGCACCTAACCCCTGGACCACAGCGTTCCCTGCTGCTCATGGGCTGCCTATTCATCATGGCATGTCATTTCCCACACGCGTGTCTGGTCTCCTACCAACTTTTACCACGCAAAATATGGACGGTGGGGGGGGGGGGTTGTTTGCTTTTGCAATCCTTGTTTCAAACAAAACAGACCCAGAGGGGATTTATCCCCTGGTGAGTTTAAACATCCAGGATCAACTCAGGTGTGGGAGGCAGGTTCTTTTTTTTTTTTGGGGGGGGGGGCATCACTGCTCTCCAGTGGTGGGAGTACAAGGCCCAGCCCCACTGCTGGAATTGAACCTCCGTCCCAGTGGACCGCAGTCCCGCGCACAACCACTACGCCACCGGGGCTCAGCCCAGTGAGGCAGGTTCTTAAAAAATTTAAGAGAGTTTAATGTTTCCCTTGTAACGAACCATTTAACCACTGAAGTTCTTCGGCCTCTCCTTGGGCTGCAGCAACGAGCCGGGGTTAGGAATGGGGACACGAGAGTCTCGCTGGGCCTCACTGGCGTGGAGTCGGTGCCGACTCCTGGCACCTCCCAGGGCAGGGTAGGACTGTCCGGGCGGGTGTCCAAGACGCACTCTACCTATGAGTAGGAAGCCTCGTCTTTCTCCCTACGCACTTCAGTGGGGCTGTTCAGCACGCTGGCACCGACCAGAGTCGGCTGATATCACATGGGTCTCTCCTTCCTGGGGGAAGCCGTCTGCCGCCTTCAAGACTCTTGCACTCAAGAAACTTAGAGCGAGACAGAGTGCTTCAGATGCAGACGTTGCTCCATGGGTTGGCGGCAAACCGCCATCCGAGGGTCCCAGGTAGAAACGGGGGGCAGCTCGCAGGAGTGCGGCCATGAGGGAGTCCTTATTCTTCCTTTAGAAAGATGAAGACATCCCACCCCCCTTTGATCCCTGAGGCACCCAGGTCTCCGGGCTTCTGCGCCTGCCCTCCTTGGTGACGCGGGGGCAGCAACGCATGCTCACCCATTTTCTTGGGCAACAGGTAGACGTCCTGCTTGTAACGACCCTCAGGGGCGTTGTAGAGCTCGATCAGGGCCAGGGCCTGGGAAAGCAGAGCGAGACGGATGCCGGCAACGGGGCTGGGAGCCGGAGAAGCCCCGAGGGAGGGGGTGTGTGTGTGCACCTGCCAGGCCCACCGCGGCCCGGCTTGGCTCGGAGCTCACCTGTGTGGTCGCTGTGATGGACAGCACAAAGGTAGGCACCGTGGAGCAGCTCAGGTTCAGCAGCCGGCCCTGGAGCGGGGGTTCAGAGAGAGACCAGTCAGGCAGCGGGGTCTGCAGGGAGAGGGGCCGGGCCCACTGCGCCCTCCAACCACTCCCCAGGAGCCCTGCCAGGCAACAGCGGGTGGACAAGAAACAGGAATTTACCGAGTGGCATGAACTGAAACCATAAACACTTCTGGAATGTGCTCCCTCAGCCTCCAGAAGGCCTGCTCTAGCGGGGGCCTGCACGGAACGCTCTCTGCGGTCCCCCTGAGGATGCTGGGAC
This sequence comes from Nesogale talazaci, assembly GCA_004026705.1. Classification (NCBI taxonomy): domain Eukaryota; kingdom Metazoa; phylum Chordata; class Mammalia; order Afrosoricida; family Tenrecidae; genus Nesogale; species Nesogale talazaci. The sequence continues at coordinate 14,378 of PVJH01032212.1, read as the reverse complement.
GGTTCCCTTTGCTCTTTATGAACCCCGGTGGTCTCATAGTCTGCACAGGTCATTCAGGGAGTAGAAGAGCTGGAAACCTCCTCTCTCATTCTGTTTACCAGAAAGCTTGATGGCTGCTTCTATGCAGGGGCAGTGGCCCAGAATAGCTGAGGGGCTTGCTCTTTGGTCACTGAAATGACCAGTGTGACTTCCCGGAAAAATCGGAAAAGTCACCAGGTTGCACAGGCTGCCATCAAAGCGATCGATGCATACGGGACAACCTGTCCAAGCCTCTCTGCACACCCTCCTGATCACTCAGTCCCTCCCATCTTTAAGATGCCCAGAAGTATGGGAGGTGAGGGAAAGGGGAAACAACACTTCAATACGAATGCATGGGCCTCCTGGGAAATATGGTCCTCTGTTACCCTTCCGTGCCCACTTCTTTGAGGGAAAACTGACTGAACACCAAAACCCAAGAGAAGGGTTATTATCCTTGTGGCCTCTCCAGGGCGCCTCACCCAGGACGACGGGCCTTTGCCAGAGCCCTGCAAACACAGTTACTGCCAGGAGCCTCCACATGGTGCTCCCTGGTGCAGCCAGCCCCCAAACACCACGATCTCTTTGTGAGCTGAGCTCACAGCAGCGCTGGCTCTGTCTGTTAATTCCTTCCCCGGTAATAGTCATTATCTGACTCAACCCACAGAGTGACATGGAGAGACAGCATAATTGGTGAAGAGCTAGGAACCAAAATAGTTTCTTAATTGCTGAATGGAAAGAACTTATACAATCAGAAGTAAAACCCATTGGTAAAGTGAAACTTGTGCTTCTCAGGAGCTGGAAGTCTGAGCGAGTCCGGGACTGAGGGGCAGGGGGTCTCTCTCTCCTCTGCCAGGTCGTGCCCGCCCCGGGCCTTACCTCAGCCAACAGGACTATCCTCTTGCCATCTGGCCATATTACATGGTCAACTTGGGATCGCACTCGCTCCCAGGTCAGTTCTGGTGTCCGCAGACTCGCCTGGAACACATCAGCAGGCACATTGTGAGGGGTTGGGTCCCCTTTGGGGTCGGAAAGCTGACCCCATTTCACAGAGCAACTGGAGAGGAGCAACCGGCATGCCAGGTGGGGGATATCTGTCCGGGGTGGGTTAGGACCAATCCGTTTCAGGGAATTTGATCTCAGACCCAAGCGCAGAGGGTGGGGGTGGCGCGCGTGTGTGTGTGTGACTTCACAGCATATACTGTGCACCCACTCTCTGCTGAGCACAGTACAAGGTGCTACGGGCAATACAAAAGAAGCCAGAGGCATGGTTTCTGCCTCAAAAAGCTCACGCTTGAGCTGGGGACACAAAACAGTATCCCCCGTGGGGCGGGGGCGTTTTCAAGGCACGCACAAAGCAGCATGCAAATCAATACCTTGCAAACTGTGCTGAAGAGAGGCAGAAAGAAGGGGAGCGGCCACCGAACGGGATTAGCTGGAGAAGGCTGAGTGTCCTGAACACAGCATGCAGGGGACAGGCTGCCCTCCCGCCCCAGCACCTCTGCTCCCCCCTCTCCATGGCGGTGGTCCCCATTAACGTGAAGGCAGCTTCGGGACTCAGTGCATGTGTGAGGAGGCCTCCACAGAGAAGCTCAGGGACGCGTGAAGCGCCCCGGGGCTCGCCCTCCTTCCAGCTCTGCGTATCGTATGTTCAGAGGACAAGAGAAGACATGGGAAGTTACAAGACACCAGGCGTCGGTACAGACTTGGGCAACAACTGCTCCTTCCCATAGGCAATGCCTAGAATAGCAAGTCCCAAACCACCCATCGACTCAGAGGGTGGAACAGAGACGGTCTCCTACGTTTTCAGACAGGCAAAGGGAGACACTTCAGTCCTGACAATGAAATCGCCTGGCAGTTGCTGAGGGACTTACCCCCTGGGAGTCACAAGGGCAAAAGAGACTTGATGTCAGGGGACTTTCCATTACTTTCATTTCTGTGCCTTCAAGGTCATTGTGATCTCGTGGGGAACTACACACCAACATCAGCTCGGCGGGAGAAAGACTGGGCTTTCTACTCAGAAACCCACAGGGGGTCGCATTGAGTAGCCGGCACTGGGCAAGTGCTGAGAAGGTCAAGGTATCATACAATGAGGTGCTCAATCAATGAGCAGAAAGACCAGGTGCTGCGCCCCGAGGAAGCAGCCATGGAGCAGAGTGACTCAGAGAATGCAGGACTATGTGGGATCTGGGCACTTCTTAACAAGTTTCATAAATTGGTTCAGCCGGTCCTTTAAAATATATATATTTTAAATCATTTTATTGGGGGTTTGTACCATTTTTGTCACAACCCATACACACTTCCACTGTGTCCAGCACATTTTTACTTCTGTCGCCATCATCATTTTCAAAACATTTGCTTTCGATTTGAGCCGTTGGTATCAGCTCCTCATTTTAAAAAATTTTTATTGTGATTTGGATGAAGGTCTACAGAGAACCTTGGCTTTCAGTTCAACAATCCCTACACATTTTGACGTGTGGCTTTGACGGGCACCCCGGGAAGCAGCAGCACTGTTTGCCTATCTAGAGGCCCCTGGGCAGTGACCGCCCGAACCCATAGCCAGAGTCCACTCACGGGTGTCCAGGCTTGTGCCCTCCCATCTCACCTACGGACAGTGGCTCAGGATCAAAAACCTAATTTGCCTAGAATGTTCAGTCCAGCATGGTTAGCGGCAATAGAAAGTGTAAACCAACTAATGGCCCCAGAGACCAAGATGGTTTCTTTGTGCGGACTCTTCAGCAGACCTAAGATAAATACTTAGGGAGTGAAGTTTACAACTAATCCATGCGGTCCTTGAACTTGGAATTAACAAACAAACCAGGACTCAGGAAAGCACATTGATATGGACGTGGTCCCAGCCCTCTGGATGATCTGGGAGTGAAGGATATGCTATGTAAAGCCCTTGGCTCAGTGTTTCCCAAAGTAGGTGATACTGTCCCCCTCAGGTGCGCTGCAAAGACCCAGGGGTCTCTGCAAAGACCCAGCAGGTCATGGCACTTGATCCTGGACTGTGGGCTACAGTACAAATGCTGTGAGTTGCCAGGTGGGTGCACAGTAATGTTTTTTTTTTTTCTGAAAAGGGCATGGTGAGCCACCTAGCCTTGGGAGCCTATGCCTGATTCTTTGGCGATAGCAACAGGAAATATGAAGCGGGAAGAGCAGCGGCCACGTCGGGAGAAAGAGCTTAGAGGCGCTGATATGGGACCTGAAGTGTTTGAACTGTTCAGGGTCTTAGTGTTTTATACCTTTTGTGGTTATGATTAGTAAGGGGTTCAAGACCATCAGACGCTCCGCAGGAGAGGGATACCCACAAGGGCGGTTCTACCCTGACGCTATGAATTGGAAGCAACCCGATGGCAGTGATAGAACCTCCTGGGGACAAGCAGTCTTGGAGACAGGAAGCAAAGAGCTGACATGGTGCTAAGAAGTGGCTATTTTCCTAGGAAGGGTTCCTTGGAGAAAGGCTCTGGTGGAAAAGGATGCCTGTTCCTGGCATAGCGAGGTGATGAAAAGGACCACTGCTGGGTGGAGTCCTCGAATGGCTGATGCACAAGCCAAGTGCGTCAGCTTAGAAGAAGGGTTTGCCGAGGAACTTGACTGGATTCGCTCCACCTGTCCAGAGAGTGCATTGTGACTGTGAAGGTCACGGGATCGGGGAGACTTCTTTAGGGGTGAGGACCTTTCCTGGGACCAGAACAGCTCCAGACCTTCACAAACTAGGTGCATGTCCCCAGGTAAGTCAGTCCGTTGTTGTCCTCACACAAGTCAGTCTCACTGCATCCTTAACTGTGCCCGTCAGCTTCTTCTCTCTCTTTGAATCATTTTATTGGGGGCTCGTACAACTCTTTATCACAATCCATACATCCATCATGTCAAGAACATTTGTTGCTGTCTTCATTTTCAAAACATTTTCTTTTTATGTCAGCCCGTGGTATCTGATAATTTTCTCCCTCCCTCATGAACCCTTGATAATTTATAAATTATTTTGTCATATCTTATACTGTCTCCCTTCACCCACTTTTCTGTTGTTTGTCCCCCTGAGGGGGGGTTACATGTAGATAATTTTGATTGTTTCCCCCTTTCCTTCCCATTTTTCCCTTACCCTCTGGGTATTGCTATTCTCATTATTGGTCCTAAGGGGTTTATCTGTTTTGGATTTCCTGTGTTTCCAGCTCTTATCTGTACTAGTGTACGTCCTCTGGTCTAGCCAGAATTGTAAAGTAAAATTGATCATGATAGTGGGGTGGAGGAAGCATTAAAGAACTAAAGCAAAGTTGTATGTTTCATCAGTGCTACACTGCACCCTGACTGGCTTGACTCATCCCTACAACCCTTCTGTAAAGGGATGTTCCGTTGCCTACAGATTGGCTTTGGGTCTCAACTCCACATTCCCCTGCATTCACAATGATATAATTTTTTTGTTCTTTAATGCCTGATCCCATCAAAAGACACCTCATGATCACATAGGCTGGTGTGCTTCTTCCATATGGACTTTGTTGTTTCTCAGCTAGATGGCCTTTAAGACTCCAGATGCTACATCTTTTGATAGCTGGGCACCATCAGCTTTTTTCACCACATTAGCTTATGCGCCCACTTTGTCTTCAGCAATCGTATCAGGAAGATGAGCATAATGAAATGCCAGGTTAATAGAACAAAATGTTCTTGTGTTGAGGGAGTACCTGAGTAGAGACCCAATGTCCATCTGCTATCTTAATACTAAATCTATAAATATATGCACATAGATCTACTTTCCCACAGTCATATATAAATATACTTACATAAGTACGTGCCTGTACTTAGACTGCGATAAATGTCTTTGCCTCCTGGTTTTTTCTTTTCTTTTCTTTTCCTTTCCTCTTGTCCCACTATCCTGTTAAGTCTTCATTTGGGTTTCAGTACTTCCTCTCAGGTACAATGCCCTTGATCAAGCCCTACCAGGCCTCCTACACCTGTCTTCGCCATCCCTTTTAGATCACTTGTTGTTCCCTCTTCCTGGGTTTGTTAACATTCCCTTGGTCCTATTGTTTTCTCCTCCAGATAGTTTATTGTCTACTTTATCTAGATAGACCTGTAGAGCTAGTAATATACACAAGGAATAAGACAGAGCAAAACAAAGCAAAAGAAAACAAAACAACAACAACAAAAAAACAATAAGAAAAGCCTATAAATAGTTCAACATCTGTTTGTTGGCCTTTAGGAGTGTTTTCTGGTTGAGTCTGATGGGGTGCCCCCCTTTGGCTTCAAAGTCTGTTTTTGGTATTCACCTATCAGTTTCTTCGTGGGGAACAAATGCCTGCAGTTGTAGTTTTGAAATCAATCACAGGTCTAGCGGTAAACTATTATTAGGCTGTCTTTCACAGGCTGGCAAAAACATAGGCACCTAAGGGTTTCCTCATCTGAATGGTGGTGCTTACAGCCACAGGCCTTGTGCCTCTAGAGGAAAGAAATATGCAGCAGGCAGAAGCGCCCAGGGCACAATCCTCAGGTCATAGCCCCTGCCACAGGTCCCCCAACTATCTACAGCACTGATATTTCTTGGAAAGGAAGGCTGTGGTGGGAAGGAACCTTCTAAGAAGCATGCTTTTGAAAGGAGGAATCACCAACTAGGGCACCCTATGCACAATCTGCTCTGATCACCCTGGCTGCTGTGTTTCTCAAACAGACCAGGTGCCCAGGTTTGGGCATTTGTACAATTGGCTCCCTTTCTTCCTGAAATCTTCTGCATTTCTAAAGCCACAGGGCTAGTCATTTTTTTTTTGTTTTTTTTGTGGGCATCACTGTTCTCCGGTGGTGGGAGTAGGAGGCCCAGGCCCACTGCTGGAATCGAACCTCCGTCCCAGTGGGCTGCAGTCCCGCGCACAACCACTACACCACCGGGGCTCAGCCCAGGGCTAGTCATTTTAATGAGACAGCTTGTGATAACGCTCTTTAAAATCACAGCTCCGATCAGGAATCAGCACGAGGACGCTCGGCACCCTGCTGCCCCTGCTGCCTGACCCAGCACACATGGACTGACCTATGAAGTCCTTGTCTTCACTGTCTGCCCGTGTCCATGTGTTCATGGACTCCATGGAGTCCTGTAGGACCAGCGTCTGGCAGGTGGCAGTCATGGTCGACACTTGTGACGGATGCTGAAGGCGCTCCCAGGCATCCCCCTGAGAGAATACAATGGCCTGGCTGCCTTGGGAGGGTAAAGAGGCCTGCTTCATCACTCTCTGAGAGGAATCTAGGAATCAGATGGGAGGCCATGGTACAATACATAGGCAGGTGGGAGAACACTGGATCGGAGCAAAAACATCTGCATTTAGTAAGCCAGTTTCATTTGACAGTCAGTGTCTGTCCCTGAGGAGTGCATGTCTTAGGTTCCCTTTTGAAAACTAGGAATTAGAAGGGACCCATGATAAAATAGTGATATTTATAAGTTATCAAGGAGTAGGGAGGGAGGGGAAAAAGGAGAAGCTGATACCAAGGGTTCAAGTAGAAGGAAAATGTTTTGAGAATGATGATGTACTTGACACAATGGATGGATTTATGGATTGTGATAAGATTTGTGTGTGCCCCCAATTAAATGATTTAAAAACAAACAACGAACAACAACAACAAAAAATACAGCCCCTCACCGGGAGAGCAAAAGGATTAAAAGAGCCCAAGTCATCTCTTAAATTTGTGAAAAAATCCCAGAGCGACAGTATTGTCTTGGTGTCATTTTGATTTCAGAGCTTTTGAAAAGCTCAGGGATGCATCTTCTTCCCCTTCCCCAGATGTGACGATTTGCCACTAGGCCCCACTGAAGGGACTCTTCATGCAGAATGATCAGGGGGGGGGGGGGGGAGGAGATAATCATGCATGGGAGATGGTTTTAGAGACATTAATATCTTTGACCATTCAGCAATCTGGCACATCCATGAATCTGACAACAGCAACACTAATAAAAGACCAGGAATTGTCCACTCTGAGCAAGAGGACCGGGTGAGCCCGGATAATGGAGCTGCTATGCTGCTCACACCCCCTCAAGGGACAAAAACCAGCTTTGGTAGGTTATTTTCCCAGCTATTTTTAATAACGTAAGAATAGAGCACAGAGTTAAAACGAGGAGCCGTCTATACAGGAGTCATCTAACAGGCTCTCAACAGATCCAGTGACCGGGAGATGGAGAAGCAGAGGCTCAGCAGAGGCTCAACAGACCTTGCACCCGTGACCCACAGGGACACGGGGGGGGGGGGGGGGGGGGGGGGGGGGTAGAGAGGGGAACGGGTGCCAGAAAACCATCAGGAAAAGCTCACAGAGATGTCAGTGGCGGTCACCATGAGAGGCTTTGGGAAGTCTCGCAGGAAGAAAGAACGTTTCTACTTACTGCTGATTGGGCAACTTAATAGGACTGTGTTGGACTGGACCGGACACAGGGTCAATTTGAGAACCAAAATGATGGCTCTCCCCCGCTGGCTTGAGTATCGAAATCACACAGTGGCACTACATTGACTGTGACCCTGAGACAACCCAACGGCCAGAGCTTGGGCGGTGACGAGGACAGCGAGGCCCAGGAGCGCGGTGGCAGAGAGAGGGGGCTGTGGAGTGCCACGGGCACAGACAGCCTTCGGCCAGGCTCTGACACCGACCCCCGGGCTTCTGTCTCTTGACCTGTCCTGGCTCAACACACCTCTGCCACTTCCCTGCGAAAACCAAACCTTCCCCCAAGGCAGGCTGACTTCAAGCACTCTTAGTCATTGTATCCTTTTGGTCCTTTTGAGTCGATCTTGGTCTCCACCTCGACCTGACCTGCGCTGGCAAGGTAAGATGGCATCAAGCTAGGTGGGGAGAAGTCAGTCATTTGAAGGGACTGATATGAGAGAAGGAACTTTATCCGAGTCTCAAGCACAGGCCAGAGGCCAGCCAGTGAGCAGCTGGGGAGGTCTTTGCCAAGACAGGGGTGTGCAAGGCTGGCCCTTTGCTTGGGCCAGTTTATGTTTCTTGGGAAGAAGTGGGTCAGGGGAGAGTCCCCGACGGGTTGACCTTACCACATCGATCTCTGTGTTGGAATGTCCCATGTTACAAACGATGCAGCTGTTCTTCATACGGTCCAAGTGCTCCCGGGTTACCACATTCTTATTACCTTAAAAACAGGGGGGAGACACCACGAGGCCAGAGGAGACGTTGGCCGCATGCAAAGGGATGAAGTCGGACCTCTCCACCTCCCTGGACACTGCAGTTAACTAAAAGTGGACCAGGGGCCTAAAGGAAAGAGCTGAAACTATAAAACACTCAGGAGAATTTATAGGTGGAGCTCTTTGTGCCCCGGGCTTAGACGATGAAGTCGGACCTCTCCACCTCCCTGGCCACTCCAGTTAACTAAAAGTGGACCAGGGGCCTAAAGGAAAGAGCTGAAACTATAAACCACTCAGGAGAATTTATAGGTGGAGCTCTTTGTGCCCCGGGCATAGATGGCGGCTCCTGAGGTGATGACACTGACAGCAGGAGCCAAACCCACTGCTGTCCGGTCAGTTCTGACTTCCGGGGCTCTTTCAGGATGGAGTGGAACTGCTTCAGGACGTACAGCCGTACGGGGGCACGCTGTCGGCCTCCCCTGTGGGGCAGCTGGTGGGTTTGAACTGCCAGCCTCGCAGCTGGCGGCAATGCCTAGCCCCCTGTGCCACTGACCGTGTTCCTTTTAAACATGCCAGGGGTGGGGTTGTTGGATGAATTGGCGGCACCACATTGCACACACGAGGAGGAATTGTGAAACCGTTTTCCAGAGTAAGTGCCTGCTCCCCATCCCGGGGCTGTGGACCGGGGAGCTGAATTCCCCGAGTCCTCACTACCACTTGCTCCAGCTGCCATTTTTATTTTACCCGTCCGAGTGGCCACGTCCTAAAGTACTGGCTGCGTCCACGTGGTTGTAGGAACTGCCACGGACGACGTGGCGGATCCCTGGGGGCACAGTGGGTTATGAATTGGCCTGCAGGGGAAGCAGTCCAACCCCAGCAGCTGCACCACGGGAGAGAGCTGAGCTGAGGTCACCTGTTCCTGTGGAAACTGACCACCTGGGAAACAAGCCCACAGGGGCAGTTCTACCGTGTGCTAGAAGACGGCTCAGGGTTGGAAGTGACTCGATGGCAGGGGGACGGTGCCAGGGGGAACGAGGAGGGGCTGCGGGTGGACGTGTGGTTTCTTTTAGGGGTGACGACAGTGGAAGTGTCCCAGAGGCTGATGGCGGGGATGGCTGCAGAACGTTGCTTTTAAATGGGGCAAGACGTGTGCTATGTGGACGTCACCATGGCTATTAAATAAAAGTGAAAGAAGAAAGAAATGGTGCTGGCTGTACAGCATGGCGCGGGTAATGGTCACTAAGTTGTGAAGACGGCGGACTGCTTCTGCCCCGCTCTTGAATTCTGCGGACTCTGCTTTGGCATAAACTCGGTTACGGAGACTGGAGAGCACTGTCCTTGCTCACTGGGGGAGGTGAGATAAAATATCCTATGTACAACGAGCTCTGGCTTCCCCCACACAACTCTGCCAATGAACCTCACCTCGCAGGTGGCGGAGGGTGAGCGGAAATGTGGGGCAGTTGGCAGAGAAATTCTCGGGCAGGGTTGACCTCGTGGGAGGCTGATGGCCAGATGGGTGGCGGGGAGAACGTGAACGACTGACTGGTTTGTGGTCTGTGATCTTGGGCTTTAAGAGTTTCCTCATCGCGGTTACTTCCTGCTGAAAAGTGTTCCCAAGTGCCGCCCATTTTCTCTGCCATCATCATACCTGTACAGGTAATGACGATGTCCACTTGTCGGATGACCTCATTTAATTTCACCAGTCGAAATCCATCCATGCTGTGGAAATAAAGCACAGTCAATGAACCAAACAGGGGGCTGGAGAGCCTTTGCCACAGAACCTCAAAAATTATGACCATAGGTACTGAAAACTCTGAATGAGTTCTTAGACGCCTCCCTGAATGACTGGAACTTATTTCTTCCTGCTAACAGGAATACCCATGGAATACCCAAGCTGAGCTTCTAGAAGGTTTACTTAGCCACTGAACCTCCTGCTCCACTGAAACCTCCCCAAGGCCGTCAATGATCTTCTGAAGGCTTAAACAAAAAAATCTTTTGTAGGTCCTGATGCTATCTGTAGTTCTCTGCTGTAGTGAACTTCATTTGCCTTCTTAAAACTCTCTATGTTCTCCAGAGAGAACATAATGCTGGTTTCTCCTGGTTTTCCTTTGGCTTCTCTGACAGTGGCATTCTGGAAGGTTCTTCCTGGACAGTTTTCTCCATTCATGTGACACCATTGAGTCCTGTTCCTTGGTCTCAGTGCTCATCTCCAGGAGCTGCTTCCCAGGTGCACAGTGTTAGCTTCAGAGCCATGGGGCACCTTCCCACAGACTCGCTCCCTCAGAGGCCCCACAGGAGCTCAAACTCAGCGTGCACAAAAACAGGCCCACGGCCTCCAGCCCCGGCCCCACCTGCTTCGATGTTTCCTATCCTTTTCAACAAACTGTACGAGCCAAGTGCACTGGAGAATCCTAGCCCGCTCCCTCTCCCTGATTGGATTTCTCAACAAATGTGGTTGATTCTTCTACTTCAACTTCTTAAAGTCTCTCCATCCCGTTCCCTCTTTCCCGTTCATTTGAGCCATGCTTCCTGACACTCTGGGTTCATGACGCCACGCTGACTACCCCTGCGCTTGGCCCCACTGCAGTGTCCCCAGTCTCATGGCTCTCCGATTCCTCTCACCATGTCCATAGATGCAATGCAGATTTTGCCACTTCCTTGCTGAAAATACTTGTTTGTTTGTTTGTTTGTTTGTTTTTTGGGGGGCTTCACTGCCCTCTGGTGGTAGGAGTAGGAGGCCCAGCCTTTGCTCCTGTGGAGCTGGAATTGAACGTCCAACCCAGTGGGCTGCAGTCCCGTGCACAACCACTACGCCACCGGCTCGGCCCGCTGAAAATACTTGAGTGAGCCTGCCCACTGCTTTTAGGGTGAGATGCCGACATTTACATTGACATAGATGTGAAGTCTGGTGATTCCGTTTCAGGCGGTGGTGTACGATTGGGAACCAGCGGTATCAAGGGAAGAAGTCTGAGCTGCACTGAAGACAAGTGGAAAACGGCTCCAGGAACGGAGGTCCTGACAAATGGAAGCGCTTACTTGCCTATGCCTAGAAATTTGGAAGACAGCTACCTGGCCAGCTGATTGGAAGAGGACCATATTCGTGTCCATTCCAGAGCAAGGTGAGCCAACAGAATGAGGAAATTATGAAATAATACCATTCATATCAGACACAAGTAAAATTTTGCTGAAGGTCACTAAAAAATGGTTGTGGTGGTAACACTGAGAGGGAACGAGCAGAAATTCAAACTAGGTTCAGAAGAGAATGTAAAATAAGGGATATTATTACTGATATCAGATGGCTCTTGGCTGAAACTAAAAAAGATGTTTGTTTACCTGTGTTGTAATCCCTGTTCAAAGACAGTCAACTGTGTGGATAATAAATCATGCACTGTATGACAAAGAATGGGAATTCCAAAACACTGGGCTGTGTTCATCTGAAGCCTATTCCCACACCAAGAGGCTGTCGTTCACCTAGACCAAGGACATAGTGCAGGGTTTGAAACGGGGCATCAGGGTCTTTTCCTTGCGTCAAACTCATCATGCTGAGCCCATGCTGTATGCTGAGCCCATGATCCAAGAAATGGGGCTCTCTCGGGAATGGAGAAAGCCTGGTGGACAACTTGAGGGATGCAGGTGCCCCGGCCTTGCCTGCGGGAAGCACAGGGGGCTGGAAGCACTACCTGATGACCATTGCAGACGGCCGGCAGCCTTCGGTGTGGATGACACCTCACTACAAAGAACACCAAGCCCTCGCCACGGGGCGCATGGGCTGGGCGATGACGACTGGAGAGAGGGCTGGGGCTTGCCAAGGATCCCGTCCTGCTGGAATCCAAGACCCATGCCCACCGAGACCTTGGTCCAGAAACCACACAGTGTACTGGATTTGGCACATCTGCTCCACCAGACCATGTAGACGTGTTGACCGAGCAACGGTGTGACGAGGAGGACTGAGCGGGACGGCTGAGCCAAGCCGGGATATTGTCGGCGCCCTCCTGGGCCGGGGTGGGGCGAGCTGCAGCGTGAGGCTGGGCGGCGGCAGAGGAGCGGATGGGGCGGTCTGACGTTGCGGGTTCACCAGGGCCGGCCGATGGAGCCAATCCGGGGAGCACGGCACAATGCTCCTCGCACCCCAGGTGGCGAGACTCGGTCTCTGTACTTCAGGCATGTTAGCCGGGGGACATCTCTTGGCTCGGTGGAACAGAGGGTCAGCAAAAAAGATCCGTGAGCAAGATGGTTTGCGACCGTGGTGGACACTATGGGAGGGCGGGTGAGGGCGGTACAGGGCTGGGCAGGGTGGGCTCTCTCAGATACATGGCTGCTTGGAGGCAGCTGAATCCCCATGATGGTACCTGACTCGATTTCTACTTCAGATTCCACCGCTCTCTCACGTCTGCTGCGGGACTTCTTCAACGTGCCATGTTTCTGCCACGCTCTGTGTCTGTGCATTGAGTCCTCTCTGTCGGGGAGACACTTCCCAAGGAACTTGCTCTCTCAGCTGAGATCTCTCCTCTCTGCTCCTGCAGAAGCCCAAGCCGTTTGCCGGCCTCTCAGAGCTGACCACAGAGGCTGCTCCCCTGTGAATGGCAGCGCCCCCACGCCACTGCCACTGGCGGCAGTTCTGATGCACAGTGACTGCAGCAGGGTTCCCAGGATTGCACCTCTTGATAGGGGCAGTCAGCTTCACTGGACTCTGACAGAGGACCGGGCGGGTTTGAACTGCCTCCCTTGTGGTTGGCAAGTCCAGTGGTCATTCTCCGGGGCTGACCTTGTGCTTGAAGAAGCAGGGGCCTTCTCTCATTGAGCCTCAGCTGGGCCTCCCCTCCCAGTCTGCGACGGACCTTGCTGTGAGAGCCCTGGAGCAGTTTCTGTGATGAGCCCTGCACAGTCCCTAGAGGAGGACAGAGGTCCTGATGGGTGGTGGAGCCCCGACTTGGGAAAAGGCCAGAACTCTGTCGAGGAGAGGTGTGGGCTTGTGGCTCGGCCGCGTGTGGAGTAGAGGTCAGATCTTCAGGGGATACTTCCTAGGATGCTGTCACTTTATGTCCTTCCGAGGAGGACCGTTGCTGGTCTGCTATGTGCCAGAAGCTCTGTGCTTTACACACACAGTTATCCCATCCCATACCCCCCCCCACAGTTATCCCATCCCATACCCCCCCACACACACACGATGACCAACTGTTTGACTCTGAGGTCGTTAAGATGCCCATGTTTGACAGGTGTTTAGAGAAGGGAAAGAGTTCATCTGGGTTTCTCTGAGAAACACTCTTCTCCTCAGAGAAGTCAGGGGCTGGGGGGAGCGCCAGAACAGCCCCACTGTGCCTTGCAAGCAGCGGACTAGACATAACAGAAACTAGTCTCCTAGCTGTTTGTTTTGAAATGTTCCTTCTAGAATCATTTCAAACTTACAAGAGTAGGGCAAAGAACTCCCACCCACCCTGCACTTAGGTACCAGATGCTATGTGTGACCGGCTTTGGGATGTGGCCCAGTGGCTCGAAGCTGGCCTCTGGGGGAGGACAGGCCTTGCCTCAGAAGGGGTCTGATGGAGCCTAAGAGGCGCTGGGTCCGTTGGGAGCTCTTGTTCTACAGCTTAGGCCCGTCTGCAGGTCACTTCCTCAGAAATTCCAGGTCTCACCTTCAGAGCAGGGCGGAGGCACAGGAGCCTCCTGGGTTACCTGCAGCCTGCTGGGGTTGTGCCCCCACGACAAGACGGGGCACAAGACCTGGGCCCCTTCTCTGGAGGCCGCTCGGGGCACAGAAGAGCAGGCTTACCAGGCTTGCAAGGCGCAGATGGGGTCGATCTCGGTGACGTACACGATGGAGCCCATGGCTTTCAGAGCTGCACAGCAGCCCTTCCCCACCTGGTGAGGGAGGAAGCACACAGCACGGGGGCTGTCAGGAGGAGCCTGTGTCTCAGAGCTGCGCCCCCGCCTCGCCGCCAACTGCACGGATTCCCACCCGGGATCTGGAGGGAGAGGAACAACTGGCTGCCGCTCACAACCCAGGCCCTGGCCATTGCTTAGCAGAGCCACGTGCACAAGAACACCCACTCGCAGGATTCAGTCAGAACACAGCGAAAAGTACGTCAGGGGAGCGGCACTGGAACAAGGCGGAAAACCCACCCCGGGGGGTGGGGTGGGGGGTGGCTACAGCACAAAGGGGCGAGGCTCACTGTCCTTGAAGCCGAGCCTCCAGCGGGGCTTTCCCATCTAGGGCGGGCGATAGCAGTACTCTCCTGCATGCGAAGAGCCCCACTGCGGCTC
>PVJH01032211.1:0-22879 GCA_004026705.1 Nesogale talazaci | reverse complement strand
AAAACCCACTCTGATCAACAGTAGTAATCAAAAACTGCAACATGGCTTGGTCCTCAAACCTGCTGGGCTGCCCTGGCAGGCCTGGGCCTGCTGAGACTGCTGGAGCTGAATCCCGACTTTCCAGACTCAGAGGTCCTAGCTTCTCACCTGATCCCCTCTCCTGACTTCCCCGTTCCTTTTCCTGGAACCACAACTCCACCTGCTACCCAGGCAAATCTTGGTGTCACCCTTGGCTCCCTGTCTGTGTACCATTCCTAACATTCTGCCGGCCCACAATCTGATGTCTTAGGAACATGTCTCTTTCTACAGTTGCTCCAGAGTCAACTGTCAGGTATCTTCCCAAGCATCTCCCTTTGCTATCTCCAATGTGCTCACATTAACGCGCACAGTCATACAGAATTGAGTCAGAACGCCTTTGCCCATCGTTCAAGGCTTCTATGTGCCTCCACAGGAGTCGGTAGTGAACAAAAAGGTCATCAGTTTGGATCAGCCACTGCTCCCTGGGAGAAAGATGTGGCAGTCTGCTTTCATCACGCAGGAGTGGCCCTGAAGAGAAGAGGGGCCGGTCTGACGCACATGGGGCAAACGAAGAGGAGAGTGCAACAGAACAGCAATGGGAACGGAGCCTCGAAGTCCCTGAGGCAGGGCTGATCACGATCACAATCTACTAGTTGATCGTAAATAGTGTGGGTAAATAGCATGGCATTAAAAATTAGACGGGTGAGAGTTGGTGTTAGGGTTAGTTTTAGAGCTATTAGTGTTAGACTTAAGAGGTTGATTGAGAACGACATATTGAGCACCCTGAGTTATCCTGATTGTAGATTTACAACTTTGGGGGGAAGCTCTTGGCACCTCATCTGAACTAGCTAGGGGTTATCCACAAGCGGACACACTCAAAGTCTAAAGGTGTAACGAGGTTGAGAGGGGTCCTGAGATCCCTCGGCTGTTCCATCCCTGTCTGCAGGGAGAATAATGGGTGTCTGGGGGAAGCACACCTTTCAGACCCACATGTGCAGAACTAATGAGTGTAAGTGCTGCTGGGGAAGAGGGTCCTGGGTTATGAAACCCTGTTCTATACTTAACAGATACATATTCTTCTACTCTGGGTCACGATGTCAGTTAGACCTGGAACTAGTTATATGATCTTTTTCTTTCTTTCTTTCTTCTTTCTGAGGGGGGGATGAGTGTCTGTCTAAATAAGATGGGCAGGATAAGCAATACTATGGAAGCAGCGGTTGAAGGCGGGAGGACATGGAAGGGGAAAAAGTGGGGTGGGGGAGGTGAGTGGTGAGCCAATGATGACAGAGACGGGAATAGCAAGAATTATAAAACTGATGGCGTGGAAGATGTAGCATTCCTGGTTGTGCTTGATGAATCAAAAAGTGTCTAAGAGGAATTAATGAGAGGGGAACGATGGGTAAGCATGATTGTGGGGCAAGATAAAAGCAAAAGAGGAAAGAAGAAAGGAGAAATTATATGTACACATAAATATATAATTACATAAATAAGTATGTCTTTACATATACATATATGTAAGTACAATATGGACGCAGATGGACCTCTACTAAAATCTCACCTAAGTACAAGGACAGTTTATGCTAATATGGCACTGTATAATACTCCCCTTCCTGACATGATCACTGAGGACAAAATGGGTACATAAGCAAATGTGGTGAAGAAAGTTGATAGTGCCTGGCTATTAAAAAATATATAGCACCTGAGGTCTTAAAATCTTATAGTTAAACAAGCAGCCATTTAGCAGGGAAGCAACAGCCCATATGGAAGAAGCACACTAATCTGTGTGATCATGAGGTATTAACAGGAAATTAAAAAATAAGCTATCAAATTGATGTGAAGCAACACAGATAAAGTAGAGACCCCAAACCCACCTGCAGGACAATTGGACAATTGTCCCTCACAGAGGGGTCGAGCAGGTGGTGAGGTGGGTTGAGGAATTCAGGGTATGGTATAACACTGATGAAACTCTTAACTATGCTCTGGTTCTGTAGTATTTCCTCCCCTTACTATTAAGTCTTATGTTTTACCTCATTGATACTGTTTAGACCTACATATGTGTTTTCATTTGTGTAACTATAATCAGTCAATGCAGGAATGAAGGATGGCTGACCCTTCAGAAACAGGAAGATGGGGGGTGGAGGGGAGGGGGTGCTAACAGCAATAGTGACTGTATAACCCCCACTTGAAGGGAGTGAATAACAGAATTGTAGGTGAATATACATACAGGATGGGGTAATATATATATATATATATATATATATATATATATATCAACGGTTTCTGGGGGAAGCTTGTGGGTTGGGGAGCTGATAGCAAATAATTCAAGAAGAAGGAAAAAGCTTTTAAACTGATTGTTATAGCAATTGTACACTTATGTTTTATCTATTTGAATTATGGAATGTTATGACATCTGTAAACACACTCAATAAAATGATGAACTTAAAAAAAATACTTCTGTAGCCGCAGAACCCATGTGGGCCAATTCTACTCTGCCCTCCAGGGGCACCTCTATAAGTAAAAATCAACTCTGTTTAGTTTTTTTTGTTTGTTTGTTATGTGTATCCAGCATCTTCAGTGCTGAGTCTCCTCTGCATCCAGCCAAGCTTCTTTTCACCCCAAGCACATCTGCTCGTTTTCACTCTTTCCCTCTAAGTCTCTCTTTCTTTGCATTTGGGGTTCTTCAGGGAGACCATGCATATTCAATTGCACTAATTAAATGGATTCCAGTTCTGTGGTTCAAATCCCATCTTCGTCTGTGCAAACATTAACAGGTCAGTTAGTTGCCATGTGCTCCATATCCCCACATGGAGATGATTCATGTTAAGAAAAGTCCACGGTCCAGAATGCATGCTCACTGATGCTAGGCACTAGGATGGCTGCCCCAGTGCACACTGATTCCAACGTCTCTCAGCCTGCATTTACTGCTTTTTTGGGGTGCACCTTGTTTGTTTGTTGTTTATGTGTATCCAGCAAAAATGCATATAGAGACATATGAGGGGGCAGCAATCTCACAGGAAAATTTCATTGTTTTTTCATTCCACTTTTTCCCACCAAATTGAAGTCACCTGAAATTTAGAGGTATTCTGCTTTGTAGTATGTCATCCTTTCAATTTTCTATGATGATAATTTTATTATATCCTATCACCTGTGGTGAAGTGAATTTATAATCAGATTGGATAATGTATATTACTATACATTAATGAGTGAGAACCTTAATGAGAAGGGTTTGTCAGTTTGCCATCCCCTGATGTTTAAAATGAGCTGTCATGAGATGCAGCGTAGGATCTTGCAGAGAGAAAACTCGCTGTAATACCAGAGACAGCGGGTGATATGGACAAACAGCTGCCAAAGAGGCGGCAGAACCAGGAAGGAGACTGGCAGAGGGGAGTGTGGTGGGGCTTCCTGGCCAATGAACAGAGAAAAGTGAGCACTTCCAGGTAGGAGGCTTGTTGACAGAGTGAGTAGCTTCTGCCCACTTGATGAAGCTGGGCTTGTCAAGCCACAGAGCAAGAAAGCGGAGCACCTTCAAGCCAAGACTTACTGTCAGAGTGCCTTTGGGGCATTTGTAAGTGGAGAAAATGAGCTTTCTGACACTTACTCAATAAGGTCTAAAACAGGGCCGACCAGCTGTTGCTAGGTGTTCCATTTCATTTTTGAACACTGCCAATTTTCCTAAGTTTTTCACATTCCAAGTTCTGACAGTTTGCAGATTTTTCACATTCCAAGTTCTGACCGTTTGCAGATTTTTGCAGCTATTTCTTCTTACCTAGAGTCATTCCTCATCAGCAAATGAAGATCCCAAAGGCTCCATGTGGTAGTCACACAATTTCATGTCAACTTGATAAATAAGAAAGAAGGGATGGAATCTAGCCTGTCAGTCAGGTGACAGCCTAGTGATCCCTCTCTGTGGGTATGACCTTCTCACGAGGATTCTGGAACTTCATCTTTTCCTCCACATTCTCTCTCAACTTCCTGTAGAAGAGCCACATGGAGCCATGATGATAGCAGCCAGAGCCCCAAAGACACAACCATTACCATTGGATCCACAGGACTTTCCACCCACCAGCCTGTGATCTTCCTGCATGTGGCATCATTGCATGTGCTGCATGAGTCAAAGAGGAATTCATGGACTAGTATCAGACATATGGGTTAATATTGGACTCATTATGGACTTGATCTGGACTGCGCTGGGATTTTTTTTCTTTTCTTTTTTTCAGGGGAGGGGCATCATGCCCTGTGGTGGGAGTGGGAGGCCCAACCTTACTCCTGGAGAGCTGCTGCTGGATTTGAACCGCCAAGCCACTGGGCCACAGTCCTGCACTCAATCACTACGCCACCGGGGCTCAGCCCAAGATTTTTTTCTTCATGGACAATTACTCTTTGATATGAAGTTCTCTGTTATACACACATGAGTCTCTGGATTTGTTTCTCTAGCCTAACTTGGCTTAACACACTCCACCCCCACAGATGTTACCCAACTCACGTCACCCTGGTGCACTCCGAGAGACCACGTCCTCCTCAGGCACATTTCCAGTGTCCTGGGACCTGAGAAGCACGTCTTCCAGCTGTGTCTCCATCAACTTTTTGCTTCCATTTCTCAGGCCTTCAGTCTCAAAGAATGTTTCAAAGCCATGCTTAAGGTTTTCAGCAACTCCTTCCTTTGAATGGGGAGCTGAGTCCTTCATTGTCCGTTCTTAGTTTGGAAGCTCCACAGAAACTCGTTCACTCTGGGTGGCCCTGCTGGAATTTGAAATCGGTGGCATACAGCTTCTGACATCACAGCAACACACAAGCCACCACAGTAAGTATAGACACGTGGAGGGGTCTGCCAGCAGCGGGCAAGAAACAGCCCTCCTCCTGAGCAAAGAATTATCTCCTGAGCCTTTCTGACCCTGAGTTATAGCTAATACTGCCCTCCTACATCCATATTTGTATTGTTTGTTGAGTTTTATGTGGCTATTGTAATATCTCATCCAACTCAGTAGAGAAGTCTAGCCTGCCAGTGGGAGAGATGGCTCTGTCAAGTTCCTTCTAGTTCCAAATGTCCTCACTTCCTTAGAGTTAAATTTGTGCCAGCTAGAAGGGGGCTGGAGGGGACGAACCCTGGACAAGTTCATTTCAATCACTTTCACACACTGAATTCATTATTGTTGCTTTCCACATGGTCATGTATAGCTGCTGTCTGCTTAACATTATCCTACGCAGAAGTTGATGGATGAGACGGACAAGTATAGGACATGGTTTCTGTTCAGAAAGGGTCTAGTAAACAGTAATAGAAAATGATATAATGGGATGCCATGGAAGCATGACTTGGCAAAGGTATTAGACCTCAATCTTTAATTTCACAGGGGGAACAGAAGCATCATTCACCAAAGACTGATTCTTAAAGGCAAAAATTAGATATAAGACCCCCTCTCTGATCTTGTAACTAATTCTGACCGAGGGCTTTTTCTTGCCTGCTGCTGGCAGACCCCTCCACTTGTCTGAACTCGCTGGGGTGGCTTATGTGTTGTGATGTGGGTTGGGATTTGGTGCTTTAGTTGAAATAATAAACTCTGTTCAATGCACAGAGGGAAGTGTTCCAGCCTCTCTCTCTCCGAAGACCTGGGGTCTTCCTTCCCAGCTCTGAACTGACTCTAACTGGTTACAGGAGTGACTCAGAGGGAGTAACTGGATAGAAGACTATGGACAGAATCTGGCAGATTTGGACACACAATGTAGAGAGACTCATAGACTAACTCTTTTTTAATATTGGGACCAACGTCAGTTTGCTAAACTTTGCAGCTACACGTGTCTATATAGGGATTATTCATTTTTAACACTGTATCATCTTTCTGGAACTTCTGATCCTCCTGCACACTATATAGAATATATTTCTAAGCATAAACTCATCAGCATGTCTCTGTGTAGCATGAGCGCAGTCCTCCGGCTCTGCTGAACTGAATGCTCACAGCCAGGCTCCGGGGAAGAATAAATCCTGGAAGAGGAATGAGGGACAGAAGACAATGGAGCAAGTCTCCACCACCCTTGCTAAGAAAACAAGCTGTGAATCACGAACTGGCAGGCACCCCGCCACAGTTCAAGTATTATACCCAAGTTATAATAGTGAATGCAGAGGTCACAGGGCCCGGGATTGTTCGCAGTGAATTCACTGCAGAGAGAGTAAGTCATGCCTCCCCCATTGTGCCAACATTTTCAACATGCTCCCCAATGCTAAGGCCACCTGGGCAGTCAATTTTCCACACATCTGAACTCTAAAGGAAAGAACTACTCTCAGAGTGTACAGACCAAGGGTGTCAATGATGGTCCAGTTTTACTCAAAGCTGTGTGAACTCAAAAAAATCCCTTAGTCTCTCTGGCCCTCAACCTATTCACCTATAGACATGATCACAGTTACCTATAACGGCATACTGCAATCCCCTGGGGGAGGCTTTAAGTTCTTTTCCTTGGTAAATCCATTCCCTTCCTTTCTAGATCTCCCAATCTTACCTTCAGGACTTGGTCTTCCACAATTAGACAATCAGTCAATCACTCCTGGAAGTCCTTCCTGCCTCCTGGTCCAGGTAGACATCTGCCTTCTTATCTGTCCCAGCAGCTCCACACACACACTGGACCACAAGCATCTTCGATGCTTGGTAACTGTACCTGGGGTGCACATCATTTATCTCACTAGTTCTTAAGCAGCGGTGGTCAAGACCTTTTCTTTTTTGTCTAATCTTGACTATATGGTGGAGTGCCAGAAGAATGAGCAAAGCTCAGTTTAGGAAAAGAAGCACTGCCTTGAAAAGCCTTTGCTCTTTGAAAGCCAGGAGGCTGCGACTTGGTCTTGTGTTCTTTGGACAGCAGGGACTAGTTATCCTTGGAGAGGGACGCTCTGCTTGCTAGAATAACAGGTCAGCAAAGAAGAGGAAGATCATCGACTAGGTAGGCGGACTGACAGCCACGGTGGCTGCAACGAAGGGCTGAAACATGGCAATGAACCTGAGGTTGGCGAGGACCGGGCAGTGTTTCCTTCTGTTGTACTGATGCAGGGTCTCTACGGGTCAGGACCAGCATGACAACACCTGACCGGATCAGCGTACGTTTTTGCTTACTGGACTTTATATATGAAATAGGCAAAATAATTCTATTTGGCAGGTATTCTGCCAGCTAAATGTCTATTATGCTTGACCTGTAACAAATACACTGTGGTCATCCCTCCTGTTCTCACATGAATAGTTTCCAATCCCCTCCCAGGTTGACCACCAGCTTTTGGATGCATCTATGGAGGCAGTAACGGGATTCATGGTTCCCTGAGGGAGCGGCAGAGGAAGTTGAAGGTAATATCAGAGGGCAAGAAAGAAGAATATGTTCTAAAATTCATTGTGGTAATGATTGCACAACACTTTTTGATATGACAGAACAATTGAATTGTATGGCATTTAGATTATACCCCAATAAAATGGTTTCTTTTTAAAAATTCTATTTTTTTTGTTCCTCTGTTATTGCTTCCTCTGATGTACCTTTCAAAACTGTTTAAGTCAACATATACACCTTGAAATAACTGGTCAACATTTGTATCATACTATGATAATGCAAAATTTCATTTTTTCACATTAAATCTCAGACCTTACTAATACACGTATGTGTGCATGTGGCTACACATATATGTAGATATGCACACTTAGACATACATACAATCACATATTTGGAAACCAAGGTTTGACTCATATTAGACATGTGACCACTGGAAGTTCGACCATAAGCAACATTCCATTTTGCAACAGCATCATCTAAAATATCTATATTCTAAACTACTCAGACACGATCTCTGATTGATGCATTAATTATATGCTGTGATAATTTTCTTACCACATTCAATGCTCTGCAGGACATCTAGGCTATGGAGACCTGGATTTAACTGAGTGTTCAAGAAATGAGTTGTTCAGATTAATGTAATGGATAAACACACTTTTTTAAAAACCAAGAGTTAGCAGAAAACACTTTCCCCAAGACTTTATACTGTACTTCCGGCTGTTTTCTTATTTGAATGACAAGAGTTGGCTGGAATGTCTTGTCTTACATAGGCTCTCACAGTGCTGCTGGCCACTGTGGTCACCCATGGTGATAATATTTGACTCCTAGCAGCGCCATGTAGCTGAGCGACAATGTCTCCTAGCACTTTCTAGGCTGTCATCTTTATGGGCACAGACAGCCTGGTCTTTCTTTTGTGAAGCCTTGACGGAAGCTTGAACCTCTGATTCCGTCGCTAGCCCCTAGTGTCTAATCATGTGTCAGCTGGGCTCCTTCTGCCCCGTCCGTCGAAAGGATTATTACTGAGGATTACACCATGTTCAGGATGCCCACAATTTGCAGGAGATTGAGATCAATGTCTAACAAGACCCTTCTAATGAAATCTCTAGAAAACAGCTGTTTTCTTGAGATTTACCTTTTTTCAATACTGGATTGTGAATAAAAATAGCAAATCTTACTAGGTGTGCCAAGTGTGTTTCAGGCATTGCCTTATTTTATCCTGATAACAATACAATGAGAGCAGTGCTATTATTATCTCCTCCCCACCCCGCCCCCGCCATATCCTGGGCAGAACATAGTTGTTTTCCTGCAACCTGCGCATTGTCAGAACATTGCGTACCCCCAGGGAGAACATGGATCTTCTGCCCCGGTAACCACTGCTGGGGACACACTGATTGGCTAGGGAGTGGTGTCATGAGTCTGGTGGGCCAGAGAAGTCATTGGACTTACGGTCAACTCTTTTCAAGGGTAGAACCTATTGGGTGGGGACAGAGTTTGCATGAAGCACAGGCCTTTGAATGGACACTGAAAAACTGGGCTGGGCCCAGTTTAGAAGCCCCAGGCATGTGCCCTGGCAAGGGAAGGCAGAGATTTTCACTCAGTCTCGTCATCTTGGGTTGTTCTGCTCAGAAGAATAAAGTTAAACAAGCTTTCAAAGAAAACTCTTTGAGTTTGAAAGGCAGCCCTGTCGGGACAAGAACAGCATTGTCCACACTAATGACCAAACTCCAGACCAAAACTGCAGATTCATTCACCACAGTGCATTCCTCTGTCTGTTTATCAACCCTTCCAACCATCTTTCTTCTTCTTCTAAACCATCTCCCAGAGCCTCTCAGGGAGGAAGCAAAGCATGCAAACAAGATTAGACTGGCCTGGAGCCCGCCGTCCGCTTCCTTGGCCCACCCTCCCTTTGTGTTGCCGTAGGTGGAGTAAGTTGTTGCCAGTGAAAGGCCAGATGCCCTCCCTTCTCTTGAGAAGCTATTTATTGTTTTCATAGGAGCCAGCCATCAAAGAGATCTCGTGTTCCCCACCCATTCCGCCCTGAACTTCCAGTTCTTGCCTGAAAAAAAGCTCCCCTCTTACCAGATACCCCGGAAACAGCCTGAAAGTCAATGCCAGGACCCTTCCCCATCACCACATGGGCCCTGCCTGCATCTCGTGCTGCACTGCTACTCTCCACCCTGCCCAGATCTCCACATTCCCTGTTCCCACATGGTGCTTGATTCCTTTAAACCATAGTCCAGGCCATCAAAGGTCTTCCTCTTTTCTCCCTTGGCTCAGCATCGTGCCAAGAGATCCCTATTCTAAACTCTATTTGATACGATGAGTTGGAAGAAACCAAAAGTTTCTGGGAAAGATGAAAATAGAACATGTAGGTCCCTGCCTGGGGAAGTCAAAAAGCAAGGGCAACTGGAAGCAATATTAAATTGCCTCAGAAAAATCGGATTCTGGGGCCTCATCTTTCTGAGAGTCTACTAGTCCAAACTTGGAGGTCCCAAAAGATCTCAAGTAGATCAGGATAGTAGTACTTGAATCTCAAAAAAAAAAACCCAAAAAAACGCTCAAGCAAAGGCTTGCGGGGAGAAGATGAGGCAGTCAGGGTGCAGTATAACACCGATGAAACATACAACTTTCCTCTAGTTTCTTCATGCCTCCCCCTGACTTATCGTGATCCCAATTCTACCTTACAAATCCAACTAAACCAGAGGATGTGCACTGGTACAGGACAGAACTGGCAACACAGGGAATCCAGGACTGAAAAACCTCTCAGGACGAACAAGGAGAGTAGAGATACTATGAGGGTAGGGGGAAGGGCACAAGGATCTACAGATAACCCCTTCTCTGGGTAATAGACAACAGAAAAGTGGGTGACATGAGATGCCGAACAGTGTAAGATGTGACAAAATAATAGCAATCAATAAATTATCAAGGGTTCATGAGGGAAGTGTGTGGGGAGGGAGGGGGAGAAGTGAGGAGCTGATACCAAGGGCGCAAGTAGAAAGCAAATGTTTTAAGAATGACTATGGCAACAAATGTACAAATGTGCTTGACAGAATGGGTGGAAGTATGGATTGTGATAAAAGTTGTATGGGTCCCCAATAAAATAACTTTAATATGAAAAAAAGTGCCCAGGCAAGAAAGGCTTTCCAACCAATGCAGGGCCATTTCTAAGTCTCCGATTTCAAGGCTTTGTCCTAACTTTGGGGTACAGACCAAGCAGAGGGGCACTGAACATTTCTGAACAGAAGGGATGTGGGGATCAATAAGTTAGTGGGCCAGTGGACCCCAAACCTGAGCTCATGGGTCCTGAAGAGGGTCCCCAGAATTCCACGGAAGCATGGCATTTATGCAGAAAACTCTCTCTTAAGGTGATTGTTGGCATCCACGTGATCGTGAACAAAAAGGCCAATGTCGCCATTTGAAACCCCTGGCTTCGAAGGAGTTGATTCCAAATATTCTTACATTTAGAAGTTGGTGCAAAAAGTGCGAGATCCAAGAATGTGTCAAGAACCCTCATTGGAGAAAACCAGGCAAGGGGTACATGCTGGGAGCAGGCGTAGACATGTCCTTGTCGTATTATGACAGACATCGGATCGGAGGCAAGCAAACCCAAAACCAAACTCCATGCCCTCGAGTCAATCTGGAACCGCCTCTGTGAGGTTTGGAGACCGTCGGGGTTTGCCAACATGGAAAGCTGCTTCTTTCTCCTGGAGGCCGTGAGGGGCCATAACCTTCACATTATGGTTTACACCCCGCAGCATTCCCTATGGGTTTAAATAAGTGACTCCTAACGGCTCCTAGATTCCATGACAAATTCCTCAACATAGCTTATCAGACTTTCTGTTACCCCCCAGAATCTTCTCCCCTCGCTGTCTTCCTACCTCACCCTTTATTTACACACACACACACACACACACACACACACACACATACACACAGTGGGAGCTCAGCGGGGGCAAACTGCAGCTACTGAGTCAGTCATATTTGTAGCTCTCTGGATACGTAGATGTGGTTCTGAAGTAAATGGGAATTTCAAAGGGTCTTGCTATTCAGATACAGTAATTTCATTTTTCAGTAAAAATATAGGGATGGCTCTAGGATCATTTTTGAATTGCTGTGAGGGGCATTATTGGCGGTTTGCCGACTCCTGACCCAGCTACCCTGAGGCTCAGTCTCTAGGAAGATCCTGCAGGCTATTGCCACTGCCTGGAATATTTGTCTCTGCCCTCCACCTGATCACGTTAACTCTCGACCTTCAGATAGTCGCTTCACTGTCTCCCCTCTGACTCTGTGTTTTTTCTGGAAAGTGCGCATTACAGGCATGCTAAAATTGAACGTTTGACTGTCTGTCTTCCATGAAGATGAATGAATCTACAGGGAGAGAGGCTGCGTGTGCCTTGCTTAGCGGCCGATCTCTAGCATCTATCTGCCACAGAACTGGAAACACAGGAGGCACTGGAAAAATAACTATGGGCTGAAAAGAACAAAAGACAAAAGGAAGGGGGAATTGGCAGAGAGGTGGCAGAAGAGGGAAGGGGGAGGGCAGAGGAAGGGGAAACAATGACCACTCTAAATCTGAATCAATATCAACACATGAAAATCCCAGGTTTCACAAGACTGCTAGCCTCTGAAGGATCAACTAAGCAATTCAAAGCACCCCCGCCCTCTTGCCCTCCCAAAGTTGAATCAGTTTGGCTTCATGGTAACCCCGATGTGGTGAAGAACTCTACCCCACAGCCTTGTTTCCGCCAGGCTTTTCTTCCTAGGTTCCCCCAGTTAAGTCCAGGCCACCGTGCTTTTGATCAGGAGTCGAATGCTTAGCTGTTTATGTTATTCAGTGACTTCTTCAAAGTACCATGATCTTAGAAGAGCCGGCAGAGCTCATAGCTATATATGGATTTCTCCACATATTTACAATGGCTCCCTTTTGGTTTTTTCCAAAGTTGAATTTTGTATTGGTTAACGTATGAATTGAAGCTGTGACGGCTGCCTAGCCTAAAAGGAGAAGGAACCAAACCCTTGGTGAACGAGTCCTCTTACAAATAAAGGAAAAGCAAACATAGCTGAAACCTGCCACCTAGTGGGCCTGGTGACAACATGGCTTGCCAAGGCAGAAGAAGCAAGTCTACGTAGACAGGAGGCCTGGACAGACTTCCAGAGACCCTCCTCCTTCCTGGCTCCAGCCTCTGGGGCCATCAAGATCCCCTTTCACAAAGAGCAGTTGCCGATGCGCTTCTGAAGGCTTTAGCATTCGGGCGTCCAAAAGGTATCCTAAATCAACATGGAATTTTTTTTTTAACGTGGAATTTTCCACGTTCCATTCCCAGCAAGAAATCAAGACCCGACCCTGGAAACTGATCTTTATGTACTTATTTTTGCAATGATCCTTAGCTTTAGAAGTCAGTTTGATTAGTCTAGAACCCAAGAATATTTTTTAAAAATTAGATCACGAAACTCTCTTCTTCCCTGAAGCTACCACGACTAGGCCAAGAGAACTCATCTGTTCGTCTTTATTCCCCCGGGCCAGCCGTGCTGGTTACACGTTGGGCTGCTAACCGCAGGCTCAGCACTCAGAAACCACCAGCCCCTCCAGGGGAGAAAGACAGGGTTGTCTACTCTGTAAAGAGCTCCCGTCTCAGAAACAAACCCCCAGCCACTCTTCCAGCTGCTCCGCTAGAGAGAGGTCAGGCTGAGCGGGGCAACTAACACAACCACAACAACAATATCCCCAGGACAGACGGTACTTTGGGAAATAATGACACACACAGAGCAAATTCTCTCATCAGGTCTGATGTTTCATATATGTGAGGCTTTACACGTTACCTAGACCTCTTTTCCCCAGTGAAACGGCGTTCTGCTTTAGTAGGTCAGTGACCAGGCATATCTCTCAAATCAATAGAAAAAGAGAAAGTGGACAGAAGATTACATGTGACAACATGGGACCTTACTTCCAGAGTGCTTCCAGGATGGGTTAAAAGTACCAGGCTGTGTTGGAAGTTTTGTGGGGTGCTTCCAACCCCAAAGCTGTTATAACTCTGGAAAGAACTTGTTATCCGCTGGAAAGAAAAGCACAGGGTGAATTCTTCTCCTCCATCCAAAGGGACCATGTTCTGGGAAAGATGTTCCTTTGTTGAATCTCTGATATCATCAAACAAATTGTGGGGTTTTGTTGTTGTTTGCTGTGGTTTGACAGAGAACTATGATTAGATGTTTTCCACATTTTTATGTGGCCCTTGGGGTTCCACATCTGTGTGTCCTTTCTTATAAGGCCTTTGGTGTGTGTGCTCTTCATATTGTTGCTGGCTAGTCAGTTTCGACTCATGGTGACCGTCCGTCCAAAAGAATGAAACACCCGAGCCGCACTTGTCACTGTGTCAGTCCTCATTGTTAAGAGCCTTCCTCTTTCCCACTGCCCCTCCCCCTTTCCCAGCGACTGGTCTCACCGGATGGCATGCGCAAAGTATGGAAGCGGTAGTCTGGCTATACTTCTTCCAAGACAGATCTGTGCTTTTGATGAATGCTATTTAATCTTAAAAGTCAAACTTGCTTCTTTTCTTGGGCATTTGGATATTTCTCTTTTTTTTTTTTTAGGCATCACTGTCCTCTGGTGATGGGAGTAGGAGGCCCAGCCTTTGCTCCTGTGGAGCTGGAATTGAACCTCCATCCCAGTGAGCCGCAGTCCTGCACACAACCACTACGCCACCGGGGCTCAGCCCAATATTTCTCTTTTATGCTCACTTCGCTTTGAGTATGTGCTTAAGAGGTTTTTGAACATAGACACGTATACCGCATTTCACAATATTTCACATGGACAAGTTTGAAAACCTCCTCGGACACTGCCTTTGATAGTCCATGTGAAGCCCAGTCAAGTGTAGGGACCATATTCAGACCACCCAAATGATCTAGGGGAAACCCTGGGATCATCAGTATCACAAGAGCGATGGCAGAACAATGGACACCTTTCACTCCTCTCAGGTCACAGAGGGTGCAGGCCCACGGGATATTGTGAGGTTATAGGTGGGCAGTGGTGAAGTAAGGGAGGGGGTGGAGGAGTCCACACAAGACTGTACGACTAGGGCTGACGTTAGATGACAGGCCCCCCTGCAGAAAGTGGTGGGTGGTGGGCAATACCCATTCATCTCCAGCCCCAATCTCCAAGGTCTCTGATGTGATGGGACAGCATGGTTAGAAAAGGGGGGACCTCCTCACCACGTTCAGCCTGAGACTAGATGTGGGAGGAAACTGGAGCGGAAGACGGGGTGTGCCCCTCAATTCTTGATAATGCCAGTTTTACAGAAGGACCAAGTCTTTGACCCCTGAGCAAGTGAAGATGTGAGGCGGGAGTGTACCGGTTAATTCCAGCAGCTGTGGAGGCCATTTGGACCCCTGGTGACCCAGGTTGTCAGAGCTGGGCTGTGCTCCCCAGGGCTTACCATGACTAGTGTATAAGGGAATTTCCCAGGCTGCTCTTCTAAGACACTGCTCTTCATAGAACGTTGGAACCACTCCTGAAAATACAAAATCTCCCATCGCTAAATCCTCTAGCTTTAGTACTCTGCAGTCAGCAGCTCAGTGCATCAACCATTTCTCCACCTGGGATCCTTAGCTTGAGTACTCTTTGTACAAATCAAAGAGTAAATGTTCACGGTATCGTAGATGAGATCAGTTTAGATTTTTAAAAGCAGGTGTACACAAGACTTTTACAAGTAGAGGCCTTCACGCTATCTTTGTTAGTAAACCTCTCCAAATGTGTTCCAAGCAGGGGACCAAACAGAAGTGGGGAAAATAGTCTTACTTCCTCATCCTCCATATCCCGACCAGCACAGTAACCCTTAAGAATAATTCTGCATGTTGTTGGCCATGAAGCCTGAAGGGTATCACCAGAATAAAAGCATGAATGTGGATGGATATCTAGAAATATGGAGATACATATATATTTTAAGAGATCGATTCTCCCAGGTGCATGATGAAAAAGAAGAAGCATGCCTGGAAAGATGTGAAAGAGGATGCCATCCCGCCTTCAACATCATCGAAATGCGAGGAGTTCCACTAGGCCTCAGTGGAAAACATAGCTTTTGTGTTTTTAATGTATGTGTGAAGAGTGCTGAAAAACGAAGTATCAGATAGGAAAGTCACCTGAGGAGGTTGTCCCTAAGAAAATGCTTTGTAGGCTGTCAGCCAGGTGACAAGGAGCGAGTGTTCTGGGCACCAAAGCAGCAGGTTTTATGGCCTCTGTGGCCCAGACGGCGAAAGCAGCTCAGATACAGGGCCCGAGGCTTGCACAGCTCCAGTTCTCTCGGGAGTCCAGATCAGTGGTTCCAGAGGTATGATGGGGCTTCGAAAAGCTTAGGGAAGATTTTCATTTCATTTTCCCATGAGCTCCGTGAAGTCCCTCTCATACGAATCGAGATACGTAAGAAGATTGCAGAGATATGGCAGCGTGCAGGGAGCGTATCCCATGTAAGAATGCTGACTTTATCTCTAATGGAAGCCACTGCTAGCAGAGGAGTGACTTGATCAGACATACATTTTAAAACAGCACTCCAGCTTCATTGTCAAGGAAGGAGATTAGCGGTGCAAGCCTGGATGCCTTTCCTGCAGCCTTTGAGCTGAACAAGAACAGTGGCTGGGATAGAAGTTGTGGTGCCAGAGGTGGACAGAGGACACCTTTAAAACTCTCGAGAACTGGAATGACTTCAAAGTTGGTGATGACCTGGCTGTAGGTAGTGAGGGAGAGAGGGAAGAATCCAGGGTATGACTCAGGTTTGGGGCTGGGCACGGTGCTGCTGTGCTTGCAGGGAGATGAAGAACTTGGAAGTGAAGTTCTTGAGGAGACAGGAGTTTGTGTGTACACACTGACTTTGAGACGCCCATTCTTTCTTTCTTCTTTTGGGGTGTGTGTGTGTGTGTGGTATCACTGCCCTGGTGGGAATAGGAAGCCCAGCCTTGCTCCTGGAGAGCTGCTGCTGGATTTGAATCACGAACCCTGTGGGCTGCAGTTCCGCACAGAACCTCTACGCCACCGGGGCTCAGCTGCCCATTTTTTCTTTCTGTCATTCTAGTCACACCAAACCGACAAGAGCCTACATTTCTCTCTCTTATGTTAAAGGACTTTAGGGATGAAAAGACCAAGGAAGCACGTGGTCCAAATCCCTTCATTCGATACAGGAGGATCCTTGGGTCCAGGGAGATTAGGATCTCCCTCGAAGATCCAGAGGAGGCTCAAGCCAGCACACAGGCTCCTCCCCAGCATCCTCAGTGGCATGCCCTCCTTTCCTGCTCTAAGAATTGTCCTAACCATCACCTTACCCATTTTTTTCAAAGTAAGACACCAGCCTCCTGAAGCAATGAATTTGAACATGAGAAATGTTGGACTTTCTTATCAACTGAGAACACTAAGTGTAAAAGTCAAAATACTGAGAAAAGTTTTTAAAAATCAGAATTAGCTGAGAAAAAATGTAAAAGCACTTAAGGTTGGTAGCTGGTCCAAGGGATCTCCTGCTATGTCATTTCAGCATCTACAATGATGACGTAAACAAAAATAACATAAAACATTAAGAGATGAAATTATTGTTCACAATGCGATTCTCTCAATATCCACCACTACGCATGATGGTTTCAATTCTCTGTCCTATGGATTCTTACAAAATTTCATTGAGTTGGGCAAATACAAGACATCTTTGGCTCATTGAGTTTTCGTTTTTAGAATCTATGAGGGTGAATAAGAGATGTTAATGAGGCAACAAAAGCAAACTCTTGACCCAATGCCAAAAAAACCCAGACAAACTCACCTGAGACGAGAGTCCTTAAAGGTGTCAAGGTAGGCAGGATAGCTCCACCCAATCTTATTGCCTTTACAGCGAAGCTCTACAGTCTGTCCGGCCGCCAGGCTCAGGGTAGCAGCAGGCTTCTGGAGGCGGCCGTGATCCGTCACATGCATCATGATGGACTGTGTCTTTGGCACAGAGTCCGGCGAGTCTCTGTCCTTTATTTTAGGAGCTTTGGGTTTCACCTTTTTGTTGGAAGGCTTGATTCTGTTCTCTCCAGGCTCCTTTGGACGCTTGTTCTTGGGAGGCTGTTGGCCAATAACTAATACAGATGCAAGAAGAGAGCAGTTGGCCACGTTAGTGACATGCCCAGTGTGTGTGTGTGTGTGTGTGTGTGTGTGTGTGTGTGTCCCTCCTCTACATGTCAAAATAAGTTTCAATGTCACCCATGTGATAGCCATTATTTTCTTGATTCATTCTTTGGTTTTCAAACCATTAATAATTTAGAAGATAACTGGACATCCCCTCACAGAAGGGTCGTGGGGAGGAGACGAGGTGGTCAGGGTGCAGTATAGCAATGATGAAACATACAGCTTTCCTCTACTTCTTTAATGTTTTCCACCTCACCCCCAATATCATGATCCCAATTCTGCCTTACAAATCTGGCTAGACCAGACCATGTACACTGGTACAGATAAAAGCTGGAAACACAGGGAATCCAGGACAGATAAACTCCTCAAGGCCAAGAGGGTAAGGGGAAGGTGGGGGGAGAAGGGAGGAGCCAATCACAATGACCTACACATAACCCCTCTCCCTGAGGGGGCAGACAACAGAAAAGTGGGTAAAGGGAGACATCAGACAGTGGAAGACATGAAAAAATAACAAGTTATAAATTATCAAGGGTCCATGAAGGAGGGAGGGGGATAAATGAGTTGCTGATACCAAGGGCTCAAGTAAAAAGAAAATGTTTTTGTTTTGTTTTGTTTTTTTCTGGGGGGGCATCACTGCCTCTGGTGGTCGTGGGTGCTATGCAGTGCAGCTCCTAAGAGCCGCCGCTGGATTTAAACCACCAAGCTCGTGGGCCGAAGTCTCGCACTCAACCACTTATGCCACCGGGGCTCAGCCCAAAAAGAAAATGTTTTGAGAATGATAACAGGCACAGATGTACAAATGCGCTTGACACAGTGGATGTATGTAGGGATTGTGGTAAGAGTTGTACGAGCCCCCAATAAAATTATTTTTAAAAATAATCATTTAGAAGATCTATTTCAGCTTCAAGAATATTATTCAAACTCAACAAAACATTTCACATATGAATTAAAATTTAACTTTCTAAACACAAGTAATTTTCCACTAAATTTACACTGTGTCACAAAAAACCCCAAGCGGTCACAGAGAATGAGTGAACTGAAGTCATGCACTCTCTATGCTTCATCATCACAGCTGGGGCCAGAGTGTGGACTCTGGCCCCAAGTGAGGAGAACAGTCCCCACAGGGTTACTGGACTGTCCTCTTTTCAGAGCAGACTTCTGGGTCTGTCTGTCTTTTTTTCCATTTTATAACTTAGGGATAAGGAAACTGGAGGGATTTGTTTTGTTTTTAAAGAAACATTATATATACATATACACAGATATGTACACAATCACAACTCAAGAAATGAATTCGAAATCAATATCCCATCATAGGTTCCATTTTTTTTGTCATCCCTACACCTGCCTTCTCTCTTGTTCCCAATCCCCTTTCCTAGCCTCCTCATCTTCCAAGCCTTATCTATTGGTGTACACCATATTTCTTCTTCTTTGTTTTAGCAATGGTGATGCTAAATATCTTTGCAAGATTAATGGAGCCTGCCCCACATAATTTTCTACAGTTTTGTTCATATCTTGTGGCTTATGACAGTTAGCTTTGTTTTCTATCAGTGCATAAAATATTATTAGCATGAATGCACCAAGCTTGTTTATCCATGTTTCTAGAGTTAGGGGTTTTGGCTGTTTCCAGGTTTTTGCTCTTGTGGAAGTTGCTGCAATAAACTTAAGTGTACACACATCTATTCGTGTTACATTCTTAATTTCCTTAAGCTCTTTCTCCCACCGAGCTGTTGGGTATGTTCAAATCGCCAACCTTTTATTTAATACCAGCGTCTCTGATGCCAACTGTTGCGCCTGCCGCCAGCGAGGGCTTTGCTGACCTTGCATGGCGCATTGATTTCCCTGAGGTTCTAATGATAGAAGGGGCTGGCAGTGGGGCACTGGCCCACATTCCCCAACTTTGCAGAGGAGGCAACACTGCACCTGTTGGGAACATATCAGAACTGACATAAGCAGAAGCCTCTGTTGTGCAATCCGGTGACCATCACAGAATCTTCCCCCTTAATGTACAGAATAAAAGGCTACCATATTCATGCTCTAGTAACCTGTGACCTATAAATACTCTAGTCACACTATGCCTATGAGATGAACTCTGGACTGTCCCCATGCCTATTTTGGTGGGCTTGTCACAGACGAAAGCTTCCTAATCACATAACAGATTTGAGCTCACAGAACTGACAGCAACCATCTGTGGGATTCATCTTAACGTCTGAGTTATCAAATCTTGTGTATCTCTGCTAATCAGGAACACGAAAGTATCCACGTAGGGACGTTACCGATCCAAACATGGCTAGTATTCCCCAGTGAACTTGCATTTTTGACCCAACAGACCCACCCATTATTGTAATTGCAGAGCTGGTCCAATTTCCCAACCATGGGCTTTACCCACGACTTGAGTGTTGCTGCTGTGTGCTGTAGTGATTTATTTGCTGTGGGTCTTCTAGTCATAGTGTCTGTAGCTCCCACCAAACAAGTGGATGGGACCATGCAGATCAGATGTATTTCCTCTTCTCCTGATGAGTTTGTGTAAAAGAAGGTGAGGGATAATGCTGGCAGGATTATTTGAATCAGTTGTGAATAACTGTCAACAGAGTTAGTTGCGATTGTAAAAACTTGGAACACTAACAACAAATTGGTTGGTTTTGCTGCCCTGCTGGATAAAAATATGAGACATCAAAGATGCAACAAGAATAGATTCCACTACCATAAAAAAAAAAAAGAGCCAGCGCACTTAATCCTAGCTCCAATCTAAGAGCTATTAGTTCTTACACCTGGTCCTACTTGATACATGTCTTCAAGAAGGAAATAGGAAAGGTGTGAGTGTTACAGCAAAGTGTGGTGAACAAACTAGATGGTGCCCAGCTCTCACAAATAACAGCATCTGGCATCTTCAAGGCTTGTCTTCAAACAAGCAGCCATCTAAGTGAGATGTCAACTAAGCCCACGTAGAAGAAGCACAGCAACATGGGTGATTCAAGGATCGTAAATCATATCATCCAAAGGAGGGGATGATATCAAACTTTAAGTTGTGAAATTCTGGTTTGAAGGAAGCTATGGAGGGCAGAGGAAGCCCAAAATCCATTTGCAGAATCTACACAGAAATAAGCCTCCCGTGACTTCCCTTTGACCACCCTCAAGGGATGGGAAGAATGACCATCAAACAGAGAGTGTTGTGGCGTCCAGTAAAGCAGATTAAAATGATACCCACTCTGACTCGATCTGACCCATCTGACCCATCTGATGCACTTTTGAGTTTGCTCCAGTGTTTAATTTTTTCTGGTCCCCACCTCCCTCAAACTGAGATTGACCTCAGTTTTATCTTGTTCTTGTTGGCAGCCTTCTTGATTCTCTGTTATGTATTCTCCATGCTTTTTGGTATGTGAATCCCAGGGTGGGTGCAACTATAGAGACAATAACTAGATTAAAGGTCCCTGAGGGCTACAGCAGGGGGTATGGCAGGCAGTAATGGTGAGCTAATATCAAGGAGGACGAGAAGGGAAAAAAGTTTTGAAACTGATTGCTATAGCAACTGTACAACATTTCTTAATCTCTCTGAACTACTGAATGGTATGATGCCTGGTTTATGTCTTAATAAAATCTTCGAAAAAAGAAAGAAAGTAAGATGAAGCAGGAGTGGACTGTGTCCTCTAGATCCTGAGATCCAGCAGACAGAAAGCTCATACCAGAGGAGGAAGGGCAGGATGTAAAACAGCAGTGAGCTGTCTGCTAATGGAATAAAGCTGAGTGCCTCTAGGCAAGAGGTTTGTTTTCGGAGTGGGTTGCCTCCAGGTACTTAATCTGGAAGCTAAATTTGCTGACTGACTAAGCTAGAACCCAATAGCTGTGGGCTGAGGTTTAAGGTAGATGATTCAACCCTTTGGGTATTTATGAGCTGTGCCAAAACAGTTTTTCAACACAGCCCAAGAAGGACAAAGGCTAGATCAAGGGTCTGAGAACCAGAGAGAGGCAGGCCTGCCTGCAGATATGACTATCAAGAGGCTATCTTTTTTTGTGTTTTTTCATATATATTTTTAAAGTCATTTTATTTGAGGTTCATACAACTCATCACAACCCATCCATCCATCCATTGTATGCAAAGCACATTTGTACATCTGTTGCCATCATCATTCTCAAAACACTTTCTTTCTACTTAAGCCCCCGGTATCAGCTCCTCATATTTCCCCTCCCTCCCCGCTCCCTCCTCCCTCATGAACACTTGATAATTTATAAATTATTACAGTTTTGTCATTTTATACACCGTCCAATATCTCCCTTGGCCTTCACCCACGTCTCTCTCTGTTATCTGTAGCCCAGAGAGGAGGTTGTACGTAGATGCTTCTAATTGGTTCCCCCTACTCCACCTTCT
Source organism: Nesogale talazaci (assembly GCA_004026705.1). Lineage (NCBI taxonomy): Eukaryota > Metazoa > Chordata > Mammalia > Afrosoricida > Tenrecidae > Nesogale > Nesogale talazaci. Next base: position 1,067 of record PVJH01032211.1, on the reverse strand, counting down.
TTCCACTTTCCCAGTATCATCACTCTCATCACTGGTCCTGAAGGGATCATCTGTCCTGGATTCCCCATGTGTCTGGTTCCTATCTATAAAAGTGTATGTCCTCTGATCTAACAGGATTTGTTAGGTAGACTTGGGATCATGACAGTGGGAAGGAGGAAGCATTTAAGAACTAGAGGAAAATTGCGTATTTCATTGTTGCTACCCTGTACCCTGACTGGCTCTTCTTCATCCCGTGACCCTTCTGTACAAGAGGCTATCTTGAGCAAAGAATTGTGCCCTGAGCATTTCTGATCCTGAATTGTAAGCTGTTAGATTCCCCAATAAAGTTCATAATTTTGAGCATGGCCTGTGAGGGCCATTGCAATGAGTGATTGATTGAACCCAGCAGCATGTGAGCGAGCACTATGGGAAAGATGACAGCTGACAGAATTGATAAGAAGGCTGAAGGGAGAAGGGATGTCTGTACTCAGCCTGGAAGAAGAGTACACTCATCAAGTGTAAGACCTGATGAGTCTGATTTCACTAACTCCTTGTGAGCTCAGAAGAGATCCGATGCAGACAGCCCCATCACCTCCTTTTTACAGGAGCCATCAAGGGAATTCCGACTCCCAATGACCCCATGTGACAGAATAGAATTGCTTTATCTAGTTGTCAAGGCTTTAATCTTTATCAGAAAGATTGTAGATCTTTTCTCCATGGTGTTGCTGACTGGAGATCACCTGCCAGCCTAAGCGTTAGCTGTCAAAGGACTCAGCCATTGTCCCACGAGGGCTCCTTGATTTGATTATAACGAGATTAATGTGAAGGAGCCATTCCAGCAGCCCCTCAAATGCCCAGTCAGTCACAGGGCTGAGTGCCTCTCAAATTCCTTGTCTGACTTTTGAAAAAGTAAAAATTTTAGCCTAAGTTTACGAAGCAATTCTTTCCCCAAGGCCCCCCAGATGTGAGAAAATAAGTTGTACAGAGATCAAATGTGAAAATATAACACTGCACTTTGTAATGGAGGAAGTCCCAAGTCCCATAAAAAGCTTCAGTCTCAGAAACTCATAGGGCAATTTTACCGTTAC
>PVJH01032210.1:0-22906 GCA_004026705.1 Nesogale talazaci | reverse complement strand
GTGTGGGGCCACCTTGGAGGGACAGTTGGGGAAACATGGCAGGTGCGACAGACAGTGCTGGGCAAGAAGGAGCACCTGCCCTCCTGGAGTGCACAGCCTAACCGAGGAGATGGGACCCCATTCCAGGGGCAGCAACCCCTCGGCGACAGATGACGGCGAGCTACAGAGGTCTAAGGACACATGTCACACACCGCCCTTCCCCAATCAGGCCTAAGCTGGGCTTCCAAAGGAAGCTGCTGTGAGCAGGGAGGGAAGGTCTCTGAGTGGATTCGAACCACCCAAGGTTGTGGTTAGAGTCGAGAGACCAGACAGAAGGCAGAAGTGTTCACCACAATGCATTTCCCTCTTTCCCCCAACACCCCTCTGGGGGAGGGGGACTGACAGCTGTCCTTGGTCCCCAATCTTCCTGTGGTTGGGTGTCCCCACGTGACTGGGGTCTGGCCAGTGGTATGAAGGTGTGGAAAGCATACAGCATTGCCCAGCTGGGCCCATAAAGAGCCACCATTGCCCCGAGGGCTGAGTCAGCCTGACTGAAGGGAGAAATGAACGTCTCCCAGACAGGAGCCCTGGTGGCGTAGAGGCTACGTGTTGGGCTGCTATCTGTGAGGTCGGCAGTTTGAAATCACCAGCTGTGGTTTAGGAGAACGAAGACTGTCCTGTAAGCAGTGATAGTCTCAGAAACCCCCGGGGGCAGTTCTACCCAGTCCTGTAGGGTCACGAAGAGTCAAAATGAACTCCGTGGTAGTGAGTTTGGGCTTCTTGTTTTTATGATTGCCAAAGAACTAGAAACTGGACTTTGTCTAGTATAAGAATTATTTAGTCTGTGCCTGTTAAGGGAACCAAGTCCTTGGTGCCTCGCTGTCCCCGGAAGAGACGCAAGTTCAGAAGCTGCAGAAAAAGTCACCCTGTTAGTGGCCAAGCCGGCAACAGGCCTTGGAAGTGCTCCTGGGAAGAGGAGAACTGACCGCTCCCTGCAAAGACAGGCTGTGCCAGGAGAGCTTTTTAAACGTTAGCCTTAGCCCTTTAAAAAAAAAAAAATGGCCTGGTGGTTCTGAAGGCTTCTCGTTTTATTTTTTATTGTTCATATTTGGAGCTAGCATATTTTTAGTGTTCCATTCTCTTCGCTCGTGGCGAGGAGAGGTCAGGGCAGGTGCTGGGCCTGCGGTCTGGGTGGCCTGCTGTTGCTGCTGCTGGCAGAGAGGTGGGGATATCCCTGGCCGGCCCCAGGGCAGTCAGTGTTGGCTGGTGTGCCTGGCCCTGCAGAGGCCCTGGCCAGAAAGGGGCCAGCTGGCTGGGCTGGTGCAGGAATGGAATGGAGAGTGGCTTTACACCTGACCTCCAAGACCTCCTCCCCCTTCCTCTTTGCTTCTTCTTTGAGTTTTCTTAGAGGCGATGGTATTGTTTTAGACCAGAGAATGTGTGCGTGTGTGTGTGTATGTGTGTGTGTGTCCTTCTCTTCTTCCTTCTGTTCTCCATGAGCACAGAGAACACACACAAGGGGAGGGACTCTTAAGCGAGGTGGCTTTGAGGACAGTCACCAAGAAGAAGTTGTAAACATACAAAGTCATATGATTCTGAGACGGAGGGCCGAAACAAAACTGCCAAGCTTACTGCCCTCAAGTGAATTGAAACTTAGGTGGGACCATCCACTGTCCCTCAGGCCCCTCAGAGAACGAAGGAGCCATGATGGTCTTTCAGACTCCACCCCGAGGGAGTGCTAGTCCTGGGTCCATCATCAACTTGCTGGGAGACTAGACAGATCCCTCCACCCGTCTCCACTGGGCTGAGCTAGCTCTGTGGGCCTGGGAGTGCGTGGCCTGAGTACACGGCTGGCTCTCCCCAAAGCCACCAGCATCCCACTGTGACACACATGGCGTGGGGAGGCATGATCTAATCTTACCCAGCCTCAGGGGAAAGTACCTGGAGAGCCCCGACTCAGCCTCCTGAAGCTGAGTCCCTGTGACTCACAGCAAGACCTCCGGGGTCCGGGGGTGAGCCCATTGCCCGGGGAGCTGCCATTTTCTGGAGAGAGTCTGGGCCAAGAGCTCAAGACCCGATCCCAAGCTTAAAGAAGAGCTCGACCTCTCTGACCTCCATCTTTTCTGTGGAATGGGGAGATGTTCCCTCCGGAGTCAATGGCTGGTGTTTGACTCCTAAACTAGAGGTTGGCCGTTTGAATCCACCCAACTGCACTACGGAAGAGTGAGCTGGCAATCTGCTGCTCCAAAGATGTCAGCCCAAGACAGGCCTAGGGGACAGCCCTACTCTACAGTGTGGGGGTCATCATCATCATGAGTCGGGGCCACCTGGCAACAACTAGGTTCTTACTCGGGTTTGGCTTTCCCCCTCTCTTCCGCCTCCCACCAAAGGGAGGGCAGTTTCGGACCCTGGAGGGGAGATGGTGGTGATCCCGTAGCAACAGTGGACACGGCAGCCAGGAGTCCGGCAGCTCTGCTCCAGCAGGGCCCAGTGGAGCAGCTGACGCAGGTTCATCTGACAGGGCTATTTATAGACAGTCGGCCTCTCCCAAATGGGGGCCTCACGCCAACACTTTCCCCTGGAGACCGGAAAGGAAAATGCTCTCGGGAGTGCAGATGCAGGCTCTCCCTGGGGCGGGGAGAAACCTTGGGTTAGGGGTCAGGGCGAGGTCGGCACAGAGCAGGATCCCTTTGGAAGCCTTTCCAGCACAGACTCCCAGGTTGACCAGAGAGAAGCAGCATGGACTTTTAAGCAAGGGGGAAACACTTGGAAGAATGAAAGCCGGAAACATGTGAATGAAACTTCCCCCAGTCCTGAGTCAAGCGCGCACACGCACACACACACACACACACACACACCCACACACCCACACACCTACCTCTTCCCAGTCTGCTCCCACCTTAGCCAGGCGACGGGGCCCACCCAGGAGAGGAGCCCCAACTCCTCTTTCCCTCTGCCTTCCCTCCCAAGTCCACTAAACTGTCCTTGAGAGCAGTTCTGAATATCTAGCCGAGACCTGTCATGAGCAGGGCAGGCCAAGAGCCCATACCCACCGCCCCTGTCCTTTCTGGAGGAAGTGCTTCTCTCCATCTGCCCAGGTGGTCCTGGGCCACCAGGGGAAAGATGGCTGGTCCAACCAGCCCAGGGGCCATGTGGGTCTGCTGAGAGCCCTCTGGGGGACAGTTTGGACCTGGGGGGTCCCTACGCATCAGAACTCATTGGTGGGCACCTGACAAACACAACAGAGGCCAACACAATGAGACAGCAGTCCTTTGGGGGCAAAACTAGACTGGAAGCTGTGCAGATGGTCCTTGGTACCCGATGGACAGAGAGGGAAAGCATGTGTTTCTGTGGGCACCAAACCCAAGAAGTACCAGGGGGCTCCAAAACACTTGTGAATGGAATGGATTGGAATTCTTTCAAGAACGTTTTGCTGGGGTGATGCAAGGTAGGGGGGTAGGGGGGGGGGGGAATATGAAGACAGAAAGCAGTTGTGAGGTGGCCAAGGAGTAGGTCACCCCCACTTCCCTTTCCCCCAGTGTTCTTTCTGGCAGGAGATTTCTACATCTCTCCAAAAATACAGCAAGAGCTACTTCTTCCTATGTCCACAGAAGACACCCAGCTGTGGCGTCCCTTCCTTCCTCCACGCATAAAGAGCCCACCTTCTGAGACCAAGCACTCCCAGCCTGACTGGCAACATGAGGCGGGCCCAGCAGCGCCACTCTGAACAACAGGAACCATTTCCTTCCCAGGCTGCAGAAACCTCTCTAGGGCGGAGGGCTGTGTGTCAGCTTTACCTGGAGGTGGCTCAGGAGGCTGAGCCTCAGCTGCACCCCAGACAAGTTACATCGGGCTCTCGGAAGTGGGCTCCCTACCCACCATTTCTGAAGTTCCCTAGCTGACTCCAGTGTGCCAATGAGGTTGAGAGCCACTGCCTAAAGAGACTGGACAGCGTGTGTGTGTGTGTGTGTGTGTGTGTGTGTGTGTGTGTGTAGTAGGGGGTGCAAACGATGAGAACCAGAAGAGAGAGACCCCCTCCTTTCTGTGGTCTCCTGTTTGTTCAGCACAAGCTCTGCCCACATCCAGGGTCAACCTGTTCCCCTGCCCAAGGCCGTCCAGTACACCCTGCTCCCCAGCCTCATCTCAGGAAACTGCTGCTGGCTCCACGGTCCCCATTTTAGTCAATTCCTTAAAACACCAACACAAAAGTCACCCCCTTGATCCTCACGCATCCATTCTCAACGGGGAAGTCCAATGCCTTTGCCTATCAGCCCCCAGCACCAGGCTGGGCCGCCAGAAGGGGATGCATTGTTAACCAAGGAGGCCAACAGCGTCAGGCCTGGGGACATTTGGGGTTAGTTCAAGTAGGTGGGGGAGAGTGTTATTAAATAAGTAATGAGCCCACGTATACCTGTGAGATTAAATAGCTCACTGTGTCTATAAACAGTCCCTTTTCAAGACCAGGGACCTTATGGGGCTTAGAGTCCTCTCATCTAAATAAGAAAGACTGGAGGGAAGGGGGAAGGAGGAGGAGGAGAAGGAAAAACAGAAGGAGGAAGGAAGGGAGGAAGGAAGGAAGGACAGCTCTCATCAAGAAAAATGAAGAGGATCATCGTGTTGGAGAGAGAGGCCAGGGAGGCCAACTGCTCCAGGGGATGCGGCCCTCCAGCACATGTCCTCCACTATGGGTTGTCCCACCCGCCCAGGAAGTCATCATGGTCATAAGCAGGAAGGTAGCCACAGCCTGGGAGAGAAGTTTGAAGTTGCTTCTTAAAACACAGCCTGGACTTCTGCAAAGTGGCTGGCCTAGGTTTTTAAAGGGCTTCTGCCCACTGATACTGGACAGGAACACGGAAGTGCCAACCTCTGAGCTCTGATGTGCCCCAGAGGGACCTGGGTGCCGTCCACTTTGGCAGCTAGAACTCCCAACCCATTCGGATTTGGGGTGGGGTGGGGGCAGCAGCACACAGAGCCTGGTCAGTCCTCCAGGCACAGGTGAGCGGGCAGGTGAGCCCCCTCATGGCAGAGCCAAGAGCCCTACCCCCAATCTGAGAGCCATTTTGAAAAGGTGCAAGGGCAGGAAATGGGAGGAGGGGCCTGCCCAGGGTAGTGTCCTGTGGGCCTCTGGAGGTCTCAGGGTCAACAACTCGGCCCAATCAACACACTGAGTTCGAGAGTCCCCAGGCACCTGCCCACCCACGATGGACCGCCTGAGTGGCCTGGCCTCTGTGAGGGTCACAGGGCTCCCTTTCTGACTGCCCCTCCCAAAGAAAAGCTTCTCCAGGGGCTCGTGAGCGGTACCTTTGGGGCGCGTTTGCTCTGCACACTCCTGAAAAAGGTGGTCTTGGCCGTGAAGAAGCAGTCCTCCAGTTCCTCCTCCAGGCTGCAGTAGCCACTGCTCATGCTGCTGTCCACGGTCATCCGGCCGGAGCCCCCGACCCCCGGGAGGCGGCCCGCCCCGCAGATCAGGCTCGGACTGGGGTTCCGCGGGAGAGAAGACACCCGGAACTGGGGATCGGTCCTCCGGGGCGGCGGCGGGGAGCTAGCAAGTCACCGGGCCGGCGAGAGTCTCCTTCCCGCGGGCGGCGGCGGGACCGGTGGCCTCGCCCGCCCTGCTGCAGAGCCCGGGGTCGGCCCGGGCGCCCGGCTCGCGCGCCTCTGCCTCGGCCTCGCTCGGCATCTGCGGTTTCATCTCCGGCGCGCGGCTCCCTCCCTCCGCGGGGCGCGCGGAGCCATCGCGACACCTCCCCCGCCGCCCCGCGCCTTCCCTGGCCCTGGCGCGCCGCTCGCTCGCTCGCTCACCGTGGACTTTAGAAGCCACTTCCTCTCGCAAGGTTCCTCAAAGCTGTCACGACGCCCCTCCCCCTCCTCCCCCTGCCCCGGGCCTGCACCCCCGCCCCCAGCGCTGAGTGCCACCCGAGTCAGGCCGGAGCGCAGAGGGTGCCAGGAGCCACTTTAGGGACCAGGGAGTTGGGCCTCGGGGAGGGGTGGGGTGGGACCCTTTTCACCCTCGCTAGATCGTTTCCTGATCTCGTGCTCCATCCTTCTGCCAACAGCCCCTTCTCATGCCCACTGGTCCACCCCGCCTTGGTGGACTCAGGTCAGTCATCGTATACAAGGTTGACCCTCCTCCCCTCTCCCCTGGCCACCCTGCCCATTTGCTGGAAGAAGGCGCTCAGTCCATCCCACGGGTTCACGTAACCAGAGAAGAAAATCAATACTGGCCTGACTGGGACAGCAGCAATATTTTCCCTAGGAAAATGCCAGAAGAAACGGCAGAGCCCATGCTCCCTCACCCATGCTCCACCCACCCCCTACACCAGCACATGCAAATCCTATGCAAAATTAACACAGCCTGGCAGAGCCTGCCCTCCCACCCTGCAGAACTTGGCCTTTCAGACACCCTGGAAGTACTAAGGGAGTCTGCAGGCACCAAAGCCCAATTATTTGTGTTTTCTCCTAGCAGTCAGTCTCTGCCAGATCCTGTCACTCAAGATCAAGACCTCCAGACCTGACCCGGTCACAGCAGGAACAGGTCATCTACATTTCCCATGCCCCTGGAGGGAGGGCTGCCTTCTTAATGGTGCAGGGCTGGATTCTTCACAGTCAGTAGGGCAACGCCAGTCCCCACCTCTCAGGCCACAGCTAAGTCAATAGCAGTTATAGGGACTATGACCCCTGTGTGGCACGAGCATACACATGGTTTGTACTTGACTGCTAACCTACAAGCGTGGTGGTTCAAATCTACCTTTTAGTGTCAAAGGAAGGAGAGAGAGAAAAGACCTGTTCATCTGCTCCAATTAAAATGACCGGCCAGAGGGCTGAGCCCTGGTGGCATAGTGGTTGTGCGCGGGACTGCGGCACACTGGGACAGAGGTTCAATTCCAGCAGTGGGGCTGGGCCTCCTACTCCCACCGCCGGAGAGCAGTGATGCCGCCCCCCCCCAAAAAAATAAAATGACCGGCCAGAAAGCCTCATGGCAGTGCAGCTCTACCTGTCCCGTCTGTGGGTCAGATGAGCTGGAGAAGAACGAAGGCCAGCACCATGCCCGACACTGTGTGCCACACTCTCATTTTCTGAAAGAGAGGCGCCAATGCCACTTCATGGAGGCGGAAACTGCGGCCCAGGGTCACACAAGAAGGACACAAGCATGCTGGGCAGGACTCAAATTCATATCTGTTTGAATCCACAGGGCCTGTGTTCCCCGAGACGGTGATGTTCAGACTATGGGCATGGGCACTCCACCATCTTTAAATACCTTGGTGCCTGAAGTCCCAGGGCAAGGAGACCACCTTCAAAGGCCATGTGACTTGGAGCACTGCGCTCCAAAGATAATCTGACGGCATGTGGGCCCTGGGGGCCTGGCTTACTAAGGGGTGACCAGAGTGGCTGTCTGTAGTTCTGAAATAACCTCAGTTCACGGAAGCAAGAACTGGCTGGAGGGCAAGCTTTGGCCCCCAGACACCAACCTGCCAATTCCATGTTAGGCTTTTATGAAGACTCCTCACCCTCCCTCCCATCAGCCAAATCCATCAGCGCTGAGGAGGGTTTGAAACTGCAGCCCAATTTGGCTCCTTCCTCCCCCACAGTCGTTTTCCCAGAAGCCCGTTAAATGTCTGGCAGGCACAACCCGAGATTGCTGGCTGCCCTCCCCTCAAGACAACCGTCCCTACCAGGTGTTGCCTCCTCATCCGGCACGGTAGATGGAGGGAGGCAGAGGAGGTGGGGCTGTGGTGACCTATGGGGTACCCCCTCCCACACATGCACACTAATGAGGGAGAAGGCACGCTCTTGCTCCAAGGGAATCGTTTCTTCAAGCGGGCATTTAGAGGCAGGCTGTTGGTTGGTTTTAGAGGGTGAGGGGTGTCCACCCGGAGATGGGGGGGTTAGACAAAGGAAGTCGGCACTGGCCTCACCAGAACCCCCAGGTTCTGTTCCAGAACGATGCACGCTGCAGAGAGAGGGCACGGATAACAGCTTACCCCTTTGCTCAGCCTGCCAAGAAACACGCTTTTCGTTATGCAAGGAAACTGGCTGCTCAGCGGGAACCCATATTCAAGAAGAAAACGCCAGCCCAGAGGCTCGGTGGCCACGCTGTGCCCTTGAAGCCACGCGGAGACCTTTGTGAAGCAGCACGCTAGCAGCTTGTCCAAAATGTGCTTGTGGCAAGCTTTCCAAAGCCTGTGTCAAAGCTGCCCGGTGCGCAGTCGGCGGGCTCCCTCCTTGGGAGCAACCCAAGCGATGCCAGCTTAGGGAACACTGTGTTCTGTTGGGGTGCTGTGCCCTGCCATTCTAAACATTAGGAAAACTTGATAGCCGAATAGGACTTTGCAACACTGCTTAACATCCAGGACCTCCCTTAGGTCACGCTACGAAGCTGGAGAGCACGTACTGTCCCCCTCCTGGGGCGGGGGGAGTTACTTAGTCCATCAGAGCTCCCTCCTAACTCTTGGCATCTCGTTAATGTCTCTTTCCCTAGCCCACCCCACTTACCAACACATCCACAACAGCAAGCCATAGCTAAGGAGTCCGTGAAACAGAGACCTCGCGGGCAGCTTCTCGAAGAAATATGCAAAGATCACAAAATAATGCAGGCTGGCCGACTTCCAGGAATAACGATCTAGCCTGAAGTCCAGGGCTTCTGAGGGAGGCATAATGGCCCTGTCTGAACCTCTTCCCTGGGAATAGTCAATAGCATTCAAAGCCCAGCCTGGTTCAGTGGGGAGAAGACAGGGGAGAACTAGAGTGGGAGCCTTGGAAGCCTTCCCCCCACATGGGGGTGTGGGGGTAGGGAGGTTACACAAGGACGGTGTATTTGTTTCCTGTAACAAACAAAACACCACAAACTGAGTGGCTTACAAGACCACACATTGACTGTCTCCCAGTTCTGAGGCTAGAAGTGCAGTGTAGATTCCTTCTAAGGATGCAGGGTAAGACATTGCTTCCTGCATCTCACCTAGCTTCTGGAGGCTTCCAGTCATCCATGGCATCTCTGGGTTGTAGAAGCATCTATACACGACTGTCTTTTCTCTGTGCCTTCTATGTGTCTTCTCCTTGTTTATGAGGGCTTCACCCTGTGAGGCCTTCATCTTGTGCCCTGCTCCAGGATGACATCATGTTGACCTGGTGACACCTGCAAAGACCCGGTTTCCAAACAGTGTCACCTTCATAGAAAAAGGGGGTAGAATTTCAACCTACCTTTTTGGAGAACACAAGCCAACCCATAGGAGGTAGGCACTGGCTCCTCTTCCCCTGCCCCATGAGAAGGCTAAGCCTGCAGAACAGCACATGAGGCTTTACATCCAGAGTGTTGTGCTGGGGTTGGGGCCATCCCACTGAGATCCAACTGAGCAACGTTCCTCTCTCAAAGTCAGAGGATAAGCAGCACTACTCTAAGCTTGCTTCCCATCTCCGACACCCACCTTGTGGATCAGCATATTCAAGACAAGCTGTGGCACATGGTGAGAGGCCAGTAGCAAGTGTTCCAAGCTCAGCCATAGCACCAGCTGGATATGGCTTTCTGAGCAATGTTGGACTTCAGGGATGAGGGTTACTTTGATGTGTCCACTTGGCTGGGCTGACCAGTTGTTTGATCTAGAACACTAGCCTGCTTTTATTCTAAAGACAGGGCATCATTATTATTCTTTAAACCAGTGAACCTTGAGAAAAGTGCATTCCCTTGGACAATGTGGTTGAGTCTCCACCAATAGGTTGAAGAAGGTTGTGTTAGTCCGGGTAGACTAGAGAAACAAATTCATAGACACCCATATGGATATAAGGGTATGGTTATATTTAAGAGGAATTAAGAAAGCATTAAGAAAGCATCCTAACCCAGTCCAGTACAAAGTCACAAGTCCGATATTAGCTCATATGTCTGATACCAGTCTATAATGTCTCCTTCTGACTCACGAAGTCACAGGCCAGTGGGTGCAGAATCCCAATGCTGGCAGGGGTCCCCTCATGGCTCCTCACTTCCAGGGCTCAGGGTCCATCAACAGCATCCAGTGGTGGTAGAAGCAACTCAGCACTGGCAGGGATCTCCACATAGCTTCTCCAACTTCAGAGGTCTGGTTCCATCAGGGCAAGGCCGTGTGGCTTCTCCTCCAGCTCCTGGGACGCCGCCATCTTGTCTTGTCCATAGTTCGTTGTCTCTGAGACTAACTCCCAACAACTGGGAAGATAGCTTCTCATCTCCACGAGGGAAATATCGCGAGATTTCCCAGAAGTCTCAGGAGAAAGCCATGCCTACACAGAGGCCTCATTGGCAACTCAATGGCGATCTCCAGGTTAACAGGCTAGACTCTACCCTTACATCCCAATCATGAAATTAACATAAGCACATGACCGCCACAAAGGTCTTAGTGCAAAAACTGGGGGACTCTGCCTCAAGACTGCCAGTGTTTCTAGCTCCACTGCCACCTTCACGGTCCGGGGAGCCAATTACTTAAAATCTCTCTCCAGATATGGGTAGGTCTGCATCTATATACCCACCCATCCATCTATTCATCCTCCCATTCTTTTTTCTCCCTTCCTTTTGCCCTTCCATCTTCTTCTCTAGAGACCCCTGACTAATGCATCAGATCTCGCTCATCTGCCCATATGAAGGGTGCCGGGGTGGGGAGGCAAGGAGTCCTGCTGGCATAGTGAGTAAGTGCTTAACTGTGAACCCAAAGGTGGAGAGGCTGAACTCCCTTGTGGATCCCTGGGAGATAGTCCTGACAAAATGTTTGCTCTCAAGAGACACTTGTGGGGTGATCTACTTTATCACATGGGGTGGCTATGCATTGGAATTAATTTCGAGAAGCACAACCACAGCAACAGCAGCAGCAAAGGGTGGAGATTAGATGTGGGACGTTACAACCCACCCATATATTCAAAGGCTGAGGACTGGGGCGAGGTGGCCCGTCACACATGGGGACATACTTTCAAGGCAGTATTAGTTAGTACACCCAGGCCCTGGACCACTAAGTTTCTGTGCATCGTTTCATTGACTCTTGACAACAAGCTTAGTTTGAGGCCTCCCATATTCTCACTATTTTACAGGGTGACAAAGCAGCTGGCGTCAAGGGTAAGTAACTTGCACACAGGCATGCATGCCGGTGAAGGGCAGAGCTGGTTCAACACAGGCTGTCTGACTCCAGAACTCCGAGTCTTCAAAGGGCAATCAGGATGCCTCACAATTCCCAAATCTCCATGACTGCTAAGAGCAGTTTGCCTCAGTTTGCCATGCCTCCATCTTCAGGGTCTTCCCCTCAGGTGCCAGGCGTTCCCTTCCCTGCTCGGTGTGTCCATGCTCTCTCTGGGCGATGCATTGCTTTGCCCCTATGGCATCAACTGCACCCTGTGGACTGACATCTTGTGATTCTCTTTCCTGGGTCACTCCAGACCTGTGGCTTTGGTGTTCACTGAGCATAAAGCTACTCATCGAAGCCTCTCTCCAAACGGGTCCGATACTGAGCCCAGTGCTCCCCGCTCTCCTTTGCCCTTGAGCTTCCTCTCTTGGCACATGCCACTGGACGGGGTCAGCTGCCAGCCAGGTGGGGCAAAGGTTAGGCACTGAGTAATGGAAAGGTCAGCAGTCCAGGTCCACCAGCCACCGTACGAGAAAGGGCCTCACAAACCATTCCCACACAGATTGTGATCCAGAAACCCTGTGGGGCAGTTCTCTACAGGGTGACCCTGGGTTGGGGCATTCTTCTCTGTTGGGTTTCTGTGGATTGGAACAGACTGGGCAGCACACCACCACAAGGACCACCCCCTAAATGACTGCAAGGCCTTTCAATGGTTCCCTTTGCTTTCTTCGCTGCCTCCTCCACCCCTTTCCTGCCCTAGTTACTTAAGCCCAAGATCTGATCATGGTATTTCCCAGGCTTCTCTTTGCCTTTCACCTCTCACCTAATGATTATTGAATAACTCCAGGGTTTCGGGCGCTGGTGGCCTCCTCTTTTGTTCACTAATTTAACACCTATTTACTGAGCATGTTCTCTATGTTGCTCATGAGACCAGAAGCTGGATAGAGTCCAGGCAGGCTCCTCTCACAGCACACAGTCTGGTGAAGTGGCGTTCCATAAGGAGTCTCTAGTGATGAGGATGGCTGAGTGGCTGGCTGCTCATGGCAAGCTGGAGGTTCAAGGCCATTCAGATGCCCTGGCTGTGGCAGTCACCTAATCTGGTGTCAATTTGAGGATTAAGAGTGTTGGGGTGGCATCTAGTTTATCAATCTGGAGATAGCCAAGGAGACCTCTGTGTGGGCATGGTCTTCTGAGAATGCTGGGAAATGTGGTAATTCCTTCTTAGAAGTGGAGACATTGTCTCTCTCGGTTTGACATCACTGGATCCAAAGGCATTCTACCCCTCTGGCTTGTGGTCATCTTGCATTCGGCGTCATTGCATGTGTTCCAGGAGTCTGAATAAGACTTTCTAGACTGATATCCGACACATGGGCTAATCTCGGACTTATGACCTCGGATTGGACTGGGTTGAGCTGTTTTCTTTTCTTTTCTTTTTTTGTGGCATCACTGCCCTGGTGGTAGTAGGAAGCCAAGCCTTGCTCCTGGAGAGCTGCTGCTGGATTTGAACTGTCAACCCTGTGGGTCTGGGCTGTTTTCTTAAGGAACAGTTGCTCTTGTATCTAAAACTCTCTCTGATATGCATAAGAGTTTCAAAGGATGGGTTTCTCTAGTCTACCCAGATAAACACACTGGTGAAGGACCTGCTTCTGAGAAACCAGCCCTCACATCCCTGGGGAGGACAGCTCTACTCCAACACACATGCGGGGAGTGTGGCGGGACTCGGCTCCACCCCTACTAGGGTTTAAGATGAGGTGATCCTCACGGCCCGTGAAGCAGGTGTTTGACAGAGGATCAGACGTTGGCTAAGGAGCGCTGGTGGCACCCTGGTGAAAGCACTCAGCTGCTAATAGAACGGTCGCCAGTTTGAATCCATGAGAGAAACGGACAGCCTGTTTCTGTAAAGAGTCCAGGGCCTATGGGCTGGGTTACTCTGTTCATCTGCACCCACAGGACTCTCGATCGATGCTTGGGCAATGGGTTTGGTTTGAAATTTGGGATCTGAGGTCTCAGAGCAAGTACATGACAGACTCAACGTTCAAACTCAGAACGCTGAAGTCTGACACTTTCCCAAGACACCTGCCATCTTTCCTCCAATGACTCCCCAGGGCCCACAGAACCTGCCAGAAGCCCTTCTGCTCTTTGGCTTTCTTTGCCTGGGAAAGTCCTCCTGGGTCCTCCATTGTGTTCTAACACACACACACACACACACACACCACCACCACCACCACCACCACCACCACCAACCCACTCCTGGAGTGTGATTCAGAAGCACCTTCCCCTGGTGCGCCCCACCCCCACCCCCGGGAGGGCACTGTTGACAGCAGCTCTGGCTGCTACAGTGCGGGGCCCAGTTACTCTCAAAAGACTCCTGTGGGTGCAGCTCAGCTGCTGTGCACCCTCGAGGTCAGGCTCACCCCAAGATAGGTCAGGGTAGCTCAGACCACTCTTGTTGTGCGTGGCTGTGAGGCCCACGCCTTCACGAGGGCCCTGAGACTGACGGTGAGAGAGGAGCCCACGTTAAATCCCCCGGGGATAGTCTCCGCCACAAGGCAGAAGCCCCGACAGGCTCTGTCAGGACCCACATCTGGTCCAGGGGCGCCGTCTGTCTATAGACTTTTGTGAGCAATGACTACACCCCACTTTAGGCAACGCCTCCAGGGGCCAAGGCATGGCGTGGTCAACCATGCGAGACTTTAAAGACAGCTGTCCTTGGTCATCTACGCACATGAAGGGGGGCTTTACCACCACCTCGGATCCTCAGGACTGATATGATTTACCCAGAGGGTGGGCCAGGCTGCCATGTTTCTAGGGGGTGCGGGGGGCGGGACAAGGGGAGCACAGGGAGATGATGTCTGCAGGAGCCTAAGCCCCCCTCCACGCTCCAAGGCGGATCTTGGGCCTCCTTGCCTCGATCCTGTCGGACTGAGCTCATGCCGGTCAGTTTGGACTGGGCTGCTCAGAGAGCCAGGCCTTGAGGCGCTGCTGTGAGGAGTGGGCCCTCTGGGGCACTCCTCGCCGCCAGCCTTGGCCAGCGCTTCCGGACTCGTGAAGGAGTCCCGGAGTGGGACAAAGCCAGAGCCCGGTGGAAGGAGGAGCAGAGACCAGCTCCTTCCTGCAACCCATGGCTGGCCCTGGTCTGTATCTGATTGCTAGCTCTGCGATCTCCCGGGAGAGGCAGGTAGTCCCTTCTCAGGCGAAGGGGTCAGAATAGAAATCCACGCCAAACCTGAGGCTTGGAAGGAAGGTAAGGAAATACGGACTAGTCTGACGGACCCCTGCCTCCCCACACCCCACACCCTGCCTGGCCGCCTGCCCCTTCCATTGCTGCTGCCAAAGTCAGGTCTAGGTCTCAGCAGCCCGAGAGGATGGTGGTGAACTGCCCTGCGGGGAGCGGGTCTCGTCTCCCACGGGGGTGTGGTGGGTTATGAGACGGGCTGCTCGCCCCAAGGAAAGCAGTTCAAAACGGACAGCTCTGAGGCACAAAGATGGGCTTCGGACTCCTGTAAAGAGTTACCATTTCAGGTCTAGCTGCCCCATACGATCACTACGAGTCTGAGCCAGCTTGTCGGCGGTGGTTTTGGTTTTTTTGTTTTGTTTTGTTTTGTTTTTGGCATCCCTGCTCTCCGGTGGTGGGAGTAGGAGGCCCAGCCCCACTGCTGGAATTGAACCTCCGTCCCGGTGGGCCTCAGTCCCGCGCACAACCACAACGCCACCGGGGCTCCGCCCTGGCGGTGTGTGCTTCTCTTCCACAGGGCAGCTAGTGGGTTCAAATCATGGATATTTTGGTCCGCAGCCCAGTATGTAGCCCACACGCCAGCAGAGTCCCCACCTCTGGCAGAGGAGGCCACCTCTGAGCCCCCAGTCCTTGCCTTGGTTGGCATTCCTGCTATGCACACTGGAGGCCCTCAGACCTCGCAGACCTCGCAGACCTCGGCGGCCGGAGGACTGGAGAACATACTATCCAAACACCACCGCTTGCTGGATCACGTGTCACAAGCTCTGTTGTAGAGTTGGGCGTGCTTGACTCACCCTAAGGCGTTGGGTTCTTCTCCTCCTCCCAGTCAGAGAGGGACTTATGGTCTGCAGCCATAAGACCCGGATACCACCCTGGGCGAGCTTGACCCGGCGTGAACTCTTACACAGGGAGAACACGGCAGGCTTATGGCAAGAGTCTGCAGCACTTTAAGACGATTGGCACAGTGATGCTTCGCCTCTGCAGCTACCTTGGGCGAGATGTGTCTGTGCAGCACCATTGCCAGGCCAGCAGACGAGCGCTAGCCCCATCACACGAGGTTCTGAGGACACGTGTGTGGACGAGACAAAAGGTTTGCGCTCCACATAGGCTTCCAGCAGTGACAAAACCACCACACGGAGCACCACACGGAGCTCTCCATGCTATTGCTGACGAACGTAACGCAGTGTGCCCAGGTAAGGGAGAGAGCCAGCATTTTAAACCTAGGGAAGCCAGACCCCAAAAGTCCAAGTTCACAATCAAAGAAAAGCAAGGGCTTATTGAGCACAACCGAGCCCAAAGGAGGTAAAGGGAACAAGAGGCGAGCCATTGACCTCACCAACAGACCAGGTTGAAGGGCAGGTGAAGGCCTAGGCATACATGATGCAGAAGAGTTCCTGGGAGACTTCTGCTTTGGGCTCAGAAGAAGTAACAGGACCTAGATTTACCCTACAGATTAAGACAACCAAAAAAAAAAAGGAAATAACAAAAAAAAAACCCATGAGCCGATGTATTTCAAAATCCAGTGTTTTGAAAAAAACAAAGGACAGTGGTCCCCAAGAGACGGGGAGGAAATGAGCTAATCCCTGTGAGTCTCAGTTTACTGCCTTGAAGTTTTCCGGGCCGTGGTGTAGAGACGGGGAAACCAACCTAAAGCCAGGCAAGTGCCAGAGTCCACAGGACAGCAGAGGCGTTCAGAGGACAGAGCCACCGCAGAGGATGCCCTTCCTGCACTGGGTGGGTCCCCTGCTGTCCTTGGTTGGGGCGTTACAGGAGGGAACTACCAAGGCTGGGGAAACCACCGCCTTCAAAGATGAGAAGGGACAGCACCTTGTCTTCAGACAGGGCCAGAGGAGTATCCTTTCCCCCAGCCAGAATAGAAGACCCAAGATTCACTGGAGCTGGTTCACAGAGGGCTTCACCACAGGAGTGGGAACAGATCAGTCAGCGATCAAGCCCCATCCCAGTCCTCTCAAACAAATCCTGAAAGCCAACCCCAAATAACCAAACCATTTCCAAGTTGTGGGACAGAGCCCCGGAACAAAGCTCAAGCGCATTTATAGAAACGCAAAAACCTCCAGCGAGCTACAATTGACAGTGCCTGGCATCTAATCAAAAACTTCTGGACATAAAAAGAAACAAAGGGGGGGCTGAGCCCTGGTGGCGCAGTGGTTGAGTGTGGGACTGCGGCCCACAGGGTTGGAGGTTCAAATCCAGCAGCAGCTCTCCAGGAGCAAGGCTGGGCCTCCCAAGCCCACCAGAGGGCAGTGATACCCCCCACCCCCCCCCAAAAAAAGAAACAAAGAATAAAGGCTAATCAATGAAAACAAACTCAAGATGGGTACAGATCTTAAAGCCAGCAAGGGCATTTAAAAACCCACTAGAGCGTATTGATTACATCCCCCAAATCACGTAGGTACAGGGGAGAAATGAAAAAGGTCCAAATAAAACTTTTAGAGATAAAATCTATAATGTGTGAGATAAGGTGTATGCTGCAGTGATTAACGTGATCTCAAAGACAGCAACAGGACCTCTTTGAAATGAGATTCAGAAAGAAAAGAGCATTTTATTTATTTATTTATTGCGCCGCCCAAAAAGCGCATTTTAAACATGAACACAGCAGTAAATTGTGTGGCAAGTCCACGCAGCCTTGTCAAGAGGAGGGTGTGGTGGGGGGGATGTGAAAAGCGTTTGAAGAAATAATGCCTGGGTGTTTTCAAATATAATGAAACCACCAAGGCACCAATCCACCAAACTTGCTGAATTCCAAGCAGGAGAAACAAAAATTCCCAACACAGGCGAGCAGGCCCAAGAAAAGTAAGCAGCGTACTGAAACATTTCAAGAAACAATGACAAAGATAACATCTTCGTGCAGTCAGAGAAGAAAGACAAGCTTTGTACAGAGGAACAAAGATGAAAAACAACAGCATATTTATTTCTGGAAACAATGGAAGCAAGAGGACAGTGGAAAAACATATGAAAGGAAAAAGCTGTTAACCTAGAACTTTCTACCAGGTGAAAATCCTTTCAAAATAAAGGTGAACGATGGATGTGCATGGACAGATAAAAGCTGAAAGAGTTCCATTGCCAGCCATGCCCACAGTACAATAAAAGTCAGAGTGAACCTTTTAAACAGAAGGAAAACAATCGATTGGAAAACAGATTCTATCTGAAGAATGAACAGTGCCAGGAATGCCAACTTAGATAAATATATCATTTAGTCTTCTTATTTCTGTCTCTTTAGAAGTTAGTCAACTATATGGAAAATTGTTAACAATGGAATGCATGGTCTATACCACATGTAAAAATAAGATACAGGGCAAAAATAACACAAAAGGCAGTGTGTGTGTGGGGGGGGGGGGAATGGAAGTACCGTATTTACTTGAGTATTAGCCAACCCAAATCTCAGCCAAGGCAACTAATTTTAACATAAAAACTGCATTAAAAATGTGCTGAGAGGGCTGAGTCCTGGTGGCGTAAGTGGTTGAGTGTGGGACTGCGGCCTGTGGGCTTGGCGGCTCAAATCCAGCGGCTGTTCTCAGGAGCAGCACTGGATAGCGCCCACGACCACCAGAGGCAGTGATGCCCACACACACACAAAAAAAATCAGTGGTAAAAAATGTGCTGAGAAACTTGGTATGGTATATCACCAGATAGCCCCTATACTATTCACAAATTGATGGGCAGACTCTAAGAGCCCGGGGGGCACTGTGGACTAAGGGTGGGTTTGAGCCCACTAGGCACTCGGGAGGGGGGGGAGTGAGGCGGCATGGTTCTATAAAAATGTCAGAAACCTTAAGAGGCAGTTCTACTCCGTCCTACAGGTTGCTATAGGTCTGAATCCACTCAATAACGGTATGTGTGTGTGTGTGTGTGTGTGTGACTGCAATAAGTTGAAGATATATACTTTACATCATTAGTCACTAGGAAAATACAAATCAAAACTATAGTAAGCTACCAAACCACACCACACCATACCCACTGTGTTAGTCCGGGTAGACTAGAGAAAGAAATCCATAGAAACTCCTATCTATAAGAGATAGCTTCATATAAAGGGTAAAGGAACATCCCAACCCAGCCCAGTCCAAGCCCATAAGTCCGATATTAGCTCATATGTCCAATAACAATCTATAAAGTCCTCTTCAGACTCACGAAACACATGCCATGATGCTGAATGCAGGACGACCACAGGCCCGTGGGTAGAAAGTCTTTGGATCCGGGGGTGGTGATCTGCTAGGGGCCGCCATGGGGCACCTCCAGTTCCCAGGGCACGGGATCTATCGGCGCAGTGCCACGCGTCTTGTCCGTAGAGCATCTCCAAAGGAGTGATCAGAGAGAGTGTTCCTCCCGCCTCCAAGGAGGACATGCAGGAATTTCCAGAATTCTCAGGAGAAGGCCAGGTCCACACACAGAGGTCTCCTCATTGGTTATATCTTGATCGACAGGCCAGACTCCACCCCTTCACTCATAATCCTCTCAAATTGACACTAGATTATGTAACTGCCATACCCACTAAGACAGCTACAAACAGCCACATGCGGGCAAGAATGTGGAGAAATCGGACTCTCATCCAGGGCTGGTGGGAATGTAACCGGCAGTTCCTCAAACGGTAAAGCTCTTCTACCGCCCCTCCCCCCCATTACCACGGGACACGGCAATTCCACTCCCAAGGAGAAATGCGAACATGCTTCAGCAACTGGCATGCAGCATTGTTAATAAGGGCCGGAAACAATCCCCATGGCGATCCAGGGACAAGGTGTGTCTGTATACCATGAAAAGTCGCCCCGCCATCGAGGCGGCCCCCACATGCAGCAACCCCGGAGGACTGAGCAGAACTGCCCCTGAAGCTCTTTACAGGAGCAGACAGCCTCATCCTCTGCGGAGTGGCCGGGCTTGAACCACCAACCTTGAAGTAGTTAGCAACCCAGCACCTACCCAGCCACGCAGCAGGGGCCCCTCAATGCAAATGATTCAGCCACACCAAAGAATGAAGTGCTGCCACATGAATGGGCCTTGGAAACATAATGCTGAGAGAGGCCACCCATCAAAGACACACTGCCTGCCCCATCCACGTGAACTTCCATGGAGACAGAAAGTAGACCATTGGCTGCTTAGGCCTGGGTCGGGGGGTGGGGGGGTGGGGAGGTGGTGAGGGCACACAGAATGGTGGCGGGGGCTACAGGGTGGAAGGGAAGGCCTGAGGGTACAAGACTTCTTTTTGAGGTGATGAAAATGATCTGAAACTGACCATGGTGGCAAAGGCCTCACAGATCTGCGAATACGCGGAAATAAAATAAAATAAAAGGCTTATGTGATGAATGCTAAAGCCACCAAGGGTCAAAACTTTTAAGATAAACTGGAATCGCAGAAGATAAACTGCAATTAGTCTCAAAGAAGGAAGACAAGCAGAGGCGGGGCAGAGTGGACAGGAAGAAAACCAACAGCAGGATGAGCCCCTTAAACCTACAGAACTCCATCAATGAGGACACTGCACGCGCATAGTCTGAACCCTGCCAATGAAAGGACTCGGGCACTTAGAGTACATTTTTAAATGAGGAAGAGTTTACCCCCCACCCTGTCTCCCCACCGTGCCTCTTATGACCTCCTAAGTGTCCTTTAAGACACAAACCGGCTAAAGTTCATAAAGATATGCCGTTCCAACAACCATGGAGAGAAAGACAGAGAGATGACATAACCAACAAGGGAGCTTCCAGAGCAATGGACATTGCCCGGGCAGACAAGGCTGCTTCCTACTGGCCTGGCCAAGGGGCTGCCAATCAAGAGGGTGTAATTCCCTTATTAAGAGAACATCACGATATGCTAATTGCCTAAGCTTGCTTGCCCTATAAAACTGGCTTACTTCTCACAAATCAAAAAAAAAAAAAGAACCCCACCCCATCCCAGAAAAGATGTAACTAATGACACAACGTATGTATGTATGTATGTATGTATACATTATGATGAGTGCTGTATGAGTCCCCAATAAAATGAATTAAATTAAAAAAAAAGAGAACATCAGCATGCAGGAACAGGACGCTGGACACTGGAAGGAGACAATCGCAAACCCATAATCATAGCTGAGCCAGTCGACACCCCCGGCAGTGTAGTGGGTGAGCATTGGGCAAACACAAGATGGGAGGTTCAAACCTCAGTCCCCCCAGGGAAGGAAGGGGAGGCTTTCTGCTCCTGTACGGACAGACAGCTCGGGAGACCCTCCTGGGCAGTTCTACTCCGTGCCAGGGTCGCCACTGCACGTCAGAGTCCACGTGGCACTGGCGGGCTTCTCTGAATTATCAATAAAGGGAACACATCAGGAACTTCGGTACATGTTAGGCCCCAAATCAAAACCCTGTGCTGTCAAGTGACTTCTGACAGACCCTCTAGAGCAGCGGTTCTCAACCTTCCTGATGCCGCAACCCCTTATTACATACAGGTCCTCACGTGGTGGGGACCCCCCAACCATAACATTATTTTCATTGCGACTTCATCACTTTCATTTTGGTCCTGTGATGGATCAGCATGTAAATATCTGATCGGCAGGATGTATTTAATGGTTACGTCATGAAAGCATTGCTATTTGTGTTAGTCCGAGTAGACTAGAGAAACAAATTCATAAACACGCATTCATAAACACGCATATAGATATAAGGGAAAGAGGGCTGAGCCCTGGTGGCGTAGTGGTTGTGCGGGCACTGCGGCCCACTGGGTTGGAGGTTCAGTTCCAGCAGTGGGGCTGGGCCTCCTACTCCCACCACCAGAGAGCAGTGATGCCCAAAAACAAAAACAAAAACAAAAACAAAAAAAGGGAAAGGTTTACAAACAAGAGGAATGGAACATTGAGAAAGCATCCCAACCCAGTCCAGTCCAAGGTCATAACTCCGATATTAGTCCATATGTCCGATACCAATCTAAAAAGTCTCCTTCTGACTCACGAAGCATGTGCAGTGACACCAGGACAATCACAGGGCAGTGGGTGCAGAGTCTTGTGTGTCCAGCGGCAGTAGAAGCATCCCGGTGCTGGCTGGGGTCTCCCCATGGCTCCTCATTTCCATCAGCAGTATCCAGTGGCAGTAGAAGCATCTCAGCATTGGTAGGGTCTCCCATGGCCTCCCAAGCATCTTAGTGCCGGTAGGAGTCTCCACATGGCTTCTTCGGCCCCAGAGGTTTGGTTCCATCAGGGTAAGCCCATGGGGCTTCTCCCCCCGACTCCTCCAGTCTCCAGGACTCAGAGTCTATATCATGTTGCCATGGTGTCTTGTCAGTAGACGGTCTCCACTGGGAAATACTGTGAGATTTCCTAGGAGAAAGCCATGCTCACACAGAGGCCTCATTGGCTATCTCCGGATTGACAGGTTAGACTTCACCCCTACACTCCCATGCTGGAATTGACACAGATTGGTGACTGCCACAGATTAGCCACAAAACAATATGTCATTATATGGTGTGCTTTCAGATGGTCTTCGACGACCCCTGTGAAAGGGTCGTTCGACCCCCAGGTTTAGAACCGCTGCTCTAGGGGGTTTCCATAGATGAGCTTCTTTTTTCTCTGACGGGGCACCCAGTTGGTTGGCACTGCTGTCCCATGGACGGCCACGAGGGCAAACAACCAGGATGCTCTTCCGTGGCAAGGAGGGTGGGACTTGTCTCATGTACTTTGGACACGCGGTCAGGGAGGCCGGTCCCTGAAGGACATCGGAGTGGAGCGGCACAAGGTGGGCGGACGCCGAGGGTCAACAACATCGGCTCCAACACAAGAACAGGCGTGGGGGCAGTGCAGGGCCGGGCAGGGTTTCAGTCTGTGACACTGGGAGTCCCCACGAGTCAGATTGGACTTACGGGCACCTCACAGACAGCACCACCCAGGCTCCTCAACCCGCATTCCTCACGATGCAATGGAAAAAGCCCCGTGTATCAAACAGTTCAGAAGCGATAGTGGGCCCTGCACTGCTGCGATCATTTGTTCAGGAGCCAAGGTCTCCCTCAATGGGGACAGGCTGCGTCCCTGTCAGGCTCTCTCCCCTGCTCCCTGGCTCCCCCGTGTGGTAGTTCTGGAGTCAACAGATGGCCCTTCTCTGGAGAGTTGGGGCAGGGCGGGCCACAGACAATTGATCCCCCTGAAGGTTCTGGAAAAGCAGAGCCCCTGGGCAGGGAGACAGTGGCGAGACTGTGGGAAGGAGACAGGGCCGGGCGCCAGGAAACTCAGCACTGCACGCCAGCTGAGTCACTGCTCAGCCGCTGCAGAGGCGGGGAGGCCCAGTTCCAGCAGGGGCTCTGCTAAGGAATGAGGTGCTGGGTGTGTCCCTGGGGGTCGTTGAGCGGCAGGTACCTGCAGGGCTGTAGCGCAGCAGGCTGGTTGGGGGGGGGGGGGCCTCGGTTTTCATCTGGAGACTGGAGCGACCTCTGACGACCTCATCGTCGTCCCCAGTGTCAGGAAGGGCTCACCCACCATCAGGCAAAAGCACCCAGACCACAAAGTCCAGCGTGTTCTCTTTGGAGCTGTCACTCACCCTTCCAGTGTTCTGTAGGACTGACAGCACTAATCCCGAGTCACATTCCACTGGGAGGGTGGTAGGGGGCCCCTGAGGGCACGTGAAGACACAAAAGCAGGTGGCGGCAGCGGTGG
>PVJH01032209.1:0-22915 GCA_004026705.1 Nesogale talazaci | reverse complement strand
ATGCTCTGTCCTTGAGGGTCTCTCTCTCTCTCTCTCTCGATCTTCCCCTCACCCCTTTTCAATCTTCACCTGCCCATTTCCAGGCCACCCTAGAGCTTTTGGTGGTCTGCCATGTTTCCACCAATCTTGGATCCGTGCAACTTTGCACCCACTGGCCTGTGATCTGTCTGCTTCTATATCATTGCACATGGCTGTGTGAATCTGAAAAGTTATTTATGGACCAGTTTTGGACTTATAGACTTCAGCTGAATGGAGGTTGGATGCTTTATTGATATATAAAAGCTTCTTGATATAAAGCTCTTTCTTAGACACATTTGGGTGCCACTGGATTTATTTTTCTCATCAACCCAGCCTAACGCAGATGCTTTCCCTCAACACCAGTTGACTCAAATGGCATTTCCTTTGCTCATTCTTTCATTGATGCCTTTTTTTTTTACTGGTTTTGATCAACAGCATCCAAACAAGCTCCATACTTCCACCTGGCAGATGGGGTCTGTTTAAGACCAGTTATTGTGTTTGTTCATTTACTGCCATCAGGTTTTACCAACTCACAGCAACACTGTAGGACAGAATAACACTGCCCCTGTGTGTTTACGGTTTCTGAGAAGACATGTCTTTCCAAGAGTAGAAAATCTCATCTTTTTCCAAGAGAGTGACAGGTGGGTTTGAACTGCTGCTTTTGGGGTTAGTGGTCCAAAGCATAACCCTGTACACTCTCCCTGTGTGTGTATCTGTATTCATGTGAAGTAGATACTATGACTTTCCCATCTTACAGGTGAAGAAATGGAGGCACAGAAAAGGCACAAAACTTTCTGAAGGCTTTATAGGTATGAGTGAAACAGAAATTCACACTCAGGCAATGTGACCAGGAAGTGAGTAAGGAAGTCAGCAGAGTTGGAGCTCTACTTGGAAAAGACATGAAATTGAAAATGGGCAAGGACATTCCTTCCTTCAGGGGTCCCAGGTCATACAGATGCTTGACACTAACCAAAAGATGGGTGGTTCCAATCCCAATTTAGAGGCATCTCAGAGGATAGGACCTCAAAGTGCAAGACCTTCAAGAACAGGATGTTGCAGGACAGGTCTTGCAATCTGTATATGAAAGACCACAGCCTTGCAAACCCAAGGGAGCCATTCTCCTTGGCACCCAGGAGGCTGCCATCGTCCAAAGCCATTTGATGCTGGCAACGAAGAACATCCATCACCTCCTGTCCTCCTTTCTCTGGATCTCAAAGACAGGAAGTAGGAGAGTGATGGGAGTAGCCTAGGGAAAGAAGACAGGAAGAAATTGGGAGGCACAGGGGTAGGAGAACATGAGTTTTCTTGAATCATACTGAGTAACTTAGAGATTTCGAGTTGGAGAAGTGAAGGCAGAAGGCAGAGAAAGAGCAAGAGTGAAAGCAAATACAAGATAAAAGAAAGTCCTTTAAGGTCTGGACAATCATTTTCTTCTTAGGGAATTGATTGATTAAACCAATAAATCAATTGGTTGATTAAAAGCTTGCCCTTTATTCCAGTCATCCAGCTTCTGCTATCCCTTCAATCACTCTCTGCTTCTGGGGGTGGTATGACCAGGTGCCAGCGGGTCATCAGAGATGTGCTTGGAAGAGGTTGATTCAATCCCTTTGCGAGTTTGGGGAGAGGAGAGGTTCAGAGGAATTGATCTAGGGAACAAATATGGTTTGGATGCCGAAGATATCAAGGAGACAGGGACATAAATCCAAGGGGCTAGTGGCAAGAAGCCTACACTTACTGGTCCAGGTGATGCCTCAGAACCAAGCAAAGAGCTGCACCACCATATAGTTCAGCATCAAATAGCTCACCTTCAACTCATTATCGACTCACCAATCAGGCCCTTTCCCACATGTGGATCTATTTAATAAGCTTCTGCAGCTCATTCTCTCTGACAATCTTCCTTTCCCCTTCCCTTTCATCATCCTCTCATCATGCCTTTCATGTCCCCTTCCTCCATTGAGGCCTCTAGGTCTCCACAGAGTAGGTATTCCCATTATTGGAGAAACCATATTCCCTTCTGATGCTCTCTGTACCATGCACTTCTCTGTGAGCACACTGAATTCCATCCTTCATATTTCCAGCAAGAAGTATGGAACACACGGTAGGTGCTTAATAAATGATTGATGAATACATAAATGAATGAATACCTGTAAAACATTTAATAGCACTGCAGCTGTTGATGCTGTCACTCCTCATGCATTTCAGTGAGGGCTTTCTTTCATTGCTACCCCTCCCCCCCCCACTTGCTTTGACCTGCTGTGCCTACTGAGAAGTAAACAACCCATGTCCCTTGAGAGATTCTAAGGGTGTCATTAGTTCCATGACACTCCTTATGACAGGCGAGTAATTCTTCATCCATTGTCCTGTTTCTTTATTAAAAAAGAAAAGAAACCTGCTTCGTATTCACATTCTCCTTCAGCTAGAGCTCCACAGCAAAAGGCCTTTGCTTCTTGGTCATCGAGTTGGAGCATCTCACTGAGGCCGTGCTTCCTGCTGGCTGCGATGCTGGTTGCTTTCAACACGGATTCTCTTTTAGTGCTTAGAGGAATTCTCCGTCTCAAAGCATCATTTTAAAGAGGTCGAGACTAAAAGGGGTCCAATGACTTTTCCACAGCCAGTGGAGAAACCTTGTTTCAAGTTCCAGGCCCGAAAGGGACATAATCAGATTTGAGATTTGGAAAGGCATCTCTCTACTGTGTGGAGGATGACTCTGAAAGTTGACAGAGCTGAGTGCGAGGAGCTAGTAGGAGAGAGAATGTCAGAACTTCATCTGCATTGATGGTCATGAGACTAGGAGAAGCTAACACATTAGAACCATATTTAACCTGTAAAGTCTGACTAATGCTGTGATTGGTTAAAGACAGGTACTGAGGCAAGGGGAAATGTGCTGACGCCTTCTTATGACCAGATTAGTTGCTTGGGTACCTGGGAGCATTATGCTCCAACTATGAAATATTAAAAAGGGAACAAAGGAAGTGTTGAGACAAGTTCACTTTGGGAGTGTTGTGTGCTATGCATTTGGGGGGTGTCCAAGGGAAACTTCTGGCAGACAGTTTTACATGAAAGTCTGAAATTTACAGACGCCTTTAATCATTTTTCTAGGTGCTTTTTTTGGTACTATGTAATCATTTGGTTTACTTTTTTTTTTTTAAGTTCCCCAAAGGTTTTCATTTAATGGTCCAATTGAATCACAATAGTGTATATAAATGAACCAGGACTTCTTACAGAAACCAGTTCCATATTATACTATAAGATACTTCGATGGAGTTTCCCATTTGTTGCATTTTCCCCTGGTCTGATGTCATTCCACATTCCTAAATTTACTCTACTGCACATTCGTCTTTCTTAAGAAACATATAGCTGATTTGGCAACATCCATATCATGGTATTAAACTTATCTGGATTGTCAGCCGAACTAACCCCATTAAATTATCTCCTACGATCTCTCTGAAAAGGTGCCTCAGTGACTTACTGAGTTACACATTGGGTTATCAACCAAAGGTCAGTTGTTCAAACCCACCAGCTACTCTGAGGAAGCTGAGATTTGTATAGATTTACAGCCTGACAACCATCATCACATCATTGTGAACCAGAATCAACTTCATGATGGTGAGTGCTGTATTTTATTTTATTTTTGTTTCTTTGAGACTATAATGCTTATAATATTTTTATTTATAAATTAATTAAATAAATTTTCATATATTTATGAGGCATTTGGTATGTTTCTTCTAGGAACTGCCAGTATTTTTCTTTTGCATATTTTTCTATTGCACTTAAATCTTTTTCACTCAGTTAAAAATGCTTTTTTTGTGATGAATTATGCTATACGTAGAAATGTTTCCCCAAAATGTATTCTTCTAAAACCTAACTTCATGTATGTGCTTATATTCTCATTATAGTTTTTATATTTCTAAGACAGTGCAAGTGTCGAGTGTGTTTTAAGTCAATTTCTTTTGAGTTAAGCAAGCACAAAATAGAATGGAAGATACACACCACACAATCCCCAAAGAACTTAGACATAGAAGCTCAATATAGACACAGGCCTTTCCAGAGAGAGAGAAAGAGGAGAGAAAGAGAGAGAGAAAGAGAGAGATCTCTTTTTGAGGTTGTGCTTGGAATTCTGACTTTTAGTCTCCTAGTTGTGAGAAAGTAAAATTTTGTTTATTAAAGCTTTGATATTTTTATTATAAGAACACTAGATAACTAAGAAAATACATATAATAAATGTTTGTCATAATAATTTTAAGTGTACAAGTCAGTGACATTAATCACATTCATTGTTGATATTGTTACTACTTTCTGAAAGTTTTGTTATCCCTTTGAAACTCAGTACCCTCTTGGTAAAAACTCCCATCCTCTTCTCTCTCTCTAAGCCCCTGGTATCTATCAGCAAACATTTGTCTTTATGTAATTATCTAATCTAGATATTTCAGATAAGTGGGGCAACATAGTATTTGTCCTTTTGTGTCTTATTTCATTCAGCTCAATGCTTTCAAGACTTATCCATGTCATAATATTTATCAATTAATTTATGGTTGTCTTCTGCACAACAATTTCTTTCAAAAGAATTGCCATTTCTCCTTTAATTAATCATCTGGCTATTCAATATAGCCTTGTTTATAATCCTGGGCACAAATGAAAGTGCCATGATTTAGTAAAGCCTGGGAGACCCAGCTCACACTATCTCTCCAAGGAGACTGCAAATGCCCTTAGATAAAAGGGGATACAGCATGGGAGCAAATGATAAAAAGCATTATCTCATTGGACAAAGGAAAAAGCACATGCAAGCCAAAATGGGCCTCTATGGGCCTCTGCCCTTAATCTGGGAGCCCAGGATCACTTGGCTTTGTGCAGTGGCATGTTGCAAGGCATTTTGGCTGCCCAACATCTTTCCTATATTTGTGAAATCCCCATCCAATAAAATGAACTGGCTCCTTTAAGAGAGCTGAAACTGTCATAGTTTCTCTCCTAGACTCTGGGAGATACTGGAAATGAAATGCACCCAACCCCAGTTCACAGCTTGCCTCTGGTGACAAGGAGCAGCAGGAGACAACTTGCATTCCAGTCTGTTGAAGGTGATAGCAGCATTTAAGATGCAATGGGAAATGATTCAGGAGAAAGAACACTGGATCCACTGTTTTTGGGTCAGTGCTACACATCTTGGAGTCTATGTCTAACTCTTGTGCTGTGTCCATAAGAACAATACACATACATGAACGTATATATAGGTATATATGTAGGTATGTATAGCTATATGTTTTTTTGAAATCTCTCCTTCCTCTCTCTATAGCCGGCAGGATAACAATGACAATGAATTCTATTAAAAATCACATAATCCTATTTGTATCTTCCCTCACCTCTTACTCAGAAACATCAGAAAAGAAATCATGATGAGCACAAGAGTGTTGTATAAAACAATTCACTGTTATGCGGCGTCTTCACTAGTTTATTCCTCTGAAACCTGAAATTGGACATAGGTTGAGCTCACTTGAACAAGAACATGAATTGAGTCCTTTCCCATTTTTTACCCCATAGTTTTCTTTGCAATTTCAGTTGTGGTCTGGATCTCTTGCTACAGTGTGGTCTTAGAGAGGTATGTGTATTCCATATTGTGGTAGTTATATAACCCTTTGTCAGTTTGAGAGGATTAAGAGTGAGGGAATGGAGTCTAACCTGTCAATTCAAGTCACAGCCATGGATGCCTTTGTGTGGGCACGGCCTTCTCTTGAGGATTCTGGGAATTCCTGTATTCCTCCTGGGAGGTGGGAGACACTCTCTCTTGGTTCACTCCCTTGGACACTCTCAGTTGGCAAGGCTCACTCCCTGAGAGACACTCTACTGACAAGCCATATGGCACTACGCTCATATAGCCCTTGCCCTGGGAGTTGGAGGAGCTCCATGAGACCCCTGCCAGTACTCAGATGTTTCTACTGCCACTGAATCCACAAGAGTTTGCACGCATTGTCCTGTGATCTTCTTGTGTTCAGTGTCATTGCATGTGTTTCATGAGTCTGAAGAGGACTTTACAGATTGGTATCAGACATATGGACTAATACTGGACTTAAGGGCTTGACCCGTACTGGGCTGAGAAGTTTTCTCAATTTCTCAGTTGAGCTCGTATAAAAGGTCTTTCTTATACACACAATGAGTGTATATGAATTTATTTTCCTAGTCTTCCCAGACTAACACACATTTCTACACCTCCATATACCTGCTATGATTTACCAATTCTGAAGAAAGAATCATGCTGCTGAGTTGAATTTTGGACAGAGGAGAACTGCTCTATGAGACATCCAAAGCTTTAACTCTTTATGGAAGTAGACTGCTTCATATCTCCGACTTATCAAAGAACAAAATGCACAACATGTGCCTATATACTTCTGGGAGTCTCATTTCATTGACTACAGGAGGTCCCTCAAAATAAAAAATCAGATTATCTGCTGAAACTTGAGTTCTTATTTATCTTAAGAAACTGCAAGGGCTATTCTAGTTCTTTTAGCTCACTCATATTTCTAATGTGCTTTGCAAATCTGCCACATATCTAGTAGCTAAGGTTATAATGCAGTCTGTTAATTAGAAGTGTGATTTCTGCTATCAGAGTAAACCGGTGGCCACTGGGACAACTCTGGCTCAAGAGACTCAATAGGCTAGAGTAGCACTGTCCCATATCAAATTCCAAGGTTGTAAACTTAGAAGTAGGTTGCTACATCTTTCTCTCAAAGATTCCCTGATGTGCTGGAACTACCGAATTTTGGATTAGCAGTTTAGTCCTTAAGCAGGGCTCGTTGCCATCAGACTACTGGGGATTAAATTAATTTTTATTAATTTGCTCTATTAAATTAACTATTTCTTGATTTTCTCATCTACAAAAAAAAGCATAATTATATTAGTTAAATGTGTGTTAATTTGGCAGACCTGGGATTCTCAGAGGATTATAATTACCATTAAGTAATCCCTCATGACTTCACCTAATACAGTGTAACCACCACCAATCAGTTGAAGACCTCCATAATGGGGTAGAATCAGGATGGAATGCAACAGCGTTACTAATTTTACTAAGGTTAATGCCCTAATGTAACTACTTTACTTAGGGTGTGGGTTTCTTCCCATAGAAATAGACACTGGGAAGACCTGTTTTCATGTCTGTATCTTAAATCTAGTTCATTGACTTCTAGTTCATTGAAATTGAGTCAAGGACCTGTTGAATTGCTTGTTCATTTTGCAAGTCTCCAGTGGCCTGTAATTTGACTTGCTGACCTTGGATTCATTTGTGTTTGTAGATACCAGTCCGTAGTCAATTGATATTGGGTTCATCTACTTTAGCAGTCAAATGAAGCCTTCAATTGACATCTGACCCATGAACTTGAAACCTTCCCAGACTTGGACACCCTTGTTTCTATAGTGGTGTGATCCCTTTTCTTTTTTTTTTTTTTTTGTGATCCCTTTTCTTAATATAAATTTCTTAGTGTATATTTATGCATAAGCTTTGCTGGTTTTTTTCCCTCTAAAAGAATCAGGCCTAAGACATCAACCTACCTCAGTGCTATTGTTAAAAGTAATTTTGACATATAGGGACTTAGAATAGAGAACTGCTCTTCAAAAGAACTCAGTAAATCTAAACTATATCATCTACTTTTCCTTTTAATTATGCTATTTACAACTGCAGTGAAAAGACCAGTCCTTGAAACTCTTACAACTACAACCATTAGAACTCAAAAGTAACCAAAATATTAACATTGAACCTTTATCTTAGTATATGCAACATAAATTTAAAGGCAATTAATCTAGCAATTAATTTTGATGCTTATTATATTCACTTATATTTATGGTATTAAAATATTATTTCATGATTAATAGACTTTTTTCCAATTTAAACACCAATTTCCTGTGGACATAAATTTATGATTCAAGATGCTTTCACAGCACTCAGAAGCAGCGCTAGGTATCAAATGGTCATATTTTCTGTCTCATAAGGAGACCTATTTGTAGTGTACCACGCTATCTAGGGGTTTCAAACTTAATGAGTCTACATTTTGGGTAGGAGTAAGACTAATGTGAGGGGCAGAGTCTGTTTTTCCTCTGACTCAAGATTTTATCATATAGCACACACAATTTTTCTACTAGGCAGTAGAATATAGATAGTAGAACGATTGCTATTCCAAATAATTATTAAAACTCAAAAGTCCACTGCCATCAAGTCAATTTTGTCCCAGAGGGACCCTACAGAGAAGAACCTCCCTGAGGATTTCTGAGCCTGTGACTCTAGGGGAGAACAAAGCATCATCATTCGTCTGTGGAAAGACTGGTAGTTAGTTAGCAGTCCAATACACTCACTACACCATCAGGGTTCATTAGAAAGTCTAGTTTGGGTCATAAGGGAACAAATTAGTTGACACAACTGAATTTCTCAGGTAACAAACACATTCATCTTAAGACTTTATTATTTCTTTTCATCCAAGTCTCAGGTCCAGTGTGACTGCTTTAGAAAGTCCTTTTCTAACTGTCCTCACTGAAGAACCTCCTACATTTTCACTGTCTTCATTGCCTTCATAGCTGGTACCAGAAATTATGCTACCCATTTACTTTTTATTGTCTCTCTCCCTCACACTAGAATTCCGTGCAGGTAAAGACTGGTTTGCTCAGTATTGCATTGCTATGCACTAGAGTCAAGTCCAGCACACAATAGTCTCTTAGTAAAAGTTCATTTGTTTGGTTGATTGAGTGAATCAATAATGACTTGCTAGGGATATTTAATCTTATTCTGAGTGGAAAATAAGAGCAGCTGAAGAAGTTGGTGTGTTGGAAAGATTGACATACTCGACAGGTGCTCTGACCGCACTCTGTCCTTACCATCTCCATTGTTGGTGGTGAGGCCACCCAGTCTGTTACAAGTTAAGGCGGCCTCTGTACAGCAGCACACTCCACCACCCACTCCTGTTCATCCCTCCCAAAAGGTCAAGTTCACACTCATTGTGGCAGCTAGTATGTCAATTCTTTTTCTTGAGGGTTTTCTTTTCCTTCACCATCTCCATTGGCTCAAGTAAATTGAATTTATTCTAGTTATAAATTAAGAATATCAGCAAATATCATTTGGTACCCAAACAAGTATGAAATTTGTGGAAATGGGGAGTGGGGATGAAGAAAAGAAGAGAGAGCAGAAAAGGAAAATGAGTAAAAATAGCAAAATTAAAATGTATGGAAACAAATGCTTAGGAAAAATAACCCCTAGAGAGTGACGCAGGCACATCTCCATGAGAAGAAGGGGTTGGGGTAGCAGTGAAGCAGAAAAGACCTGAAAAAAAATTTCTGGCATGAGCTTGGGTTATGAAAGTAAATATAGGTCCTTACAATATTATTTTTAGAACTACTTTGCCATCTTATTACCTAAGGTTTTCCTGAAAGTTTTTACAGAGACATGGACTTAGTGATCCAAGAAGTTGTTTGTATCTCAATAACTCTATTTAGTCCTTTTGAGGTTTGTTTCATCATTTAAAAGAACCAAGCAAACTCTTACGCTGGGCAAGGGTGGGGAGAGGGGTAGGTGTTTGCTGCTGAAGGAAGGGGGCTTTCTGCTTCTCGATATAGTAACGAAGGACTCCCACGCTCCGCAAAGAGAAGAAGAGCATTTCCAAATGCAGGGCTCAAGTCTAGGCTCTTTGGCAGTTTCAAAGGAGGAGGTCATAATTAGCTCTGAGCTAATGGAAGGAGGGTGATGCCGTGGATCATATCAATCAGTTGATCATTTAAAATTGCACATAAAATGGGCTTCAGGATGCAACGTGTGACTTCTTTGGCAGAGGATTTGCATCTTGTTTCCTTTGCCTAAGCTAATAGCAGAGTTAGTTTGTATTC
This sequence comes from Nesogale talazaci, assembly GCA_004026705.1. NCBI lineage: Eukaryota > Metazoa > Chordata > Mammalia > Afrosoricida > Tenrecidae > Nesogale > Nesogale talazaci. The sequence continues at coordinate 13,048 of PVJH01032209.1, read as the reverse complement.
CTTCAGTGTTTGAAAGATGTCTGGAAGCAGGTAGATTGAATGAAAGAGAGTAGAACAAGAAAGAAAATACACAGGATGAACAAAGCAGCCCAGAATCACTTTTAGCTAGCCAGAGCTATCAGATCAGGGGAAAGAGTACAGCTGACTTGCACATGAAAAGAACCACTTGCACAATTAACAATGAACTATACAATGAACCGATATGATTAAAAAGCACATTGCCTCATAAGGGCAGCATTCAATAAATATGTGCTGAGTGTATGAAGGGATTGACTTTTCTGTGTTGTCACCCTTTATTTCCATGACCTAGCTACACAAGATTTAATCAAAAACAAAGCAAAACTCAAAACATGCAGTCGATGTTGATACACAGTGACCCACAGAACACGGCAGTGCTGTCCCGTGGGCTCAGCACACTCTAACTCTTTCTGAGAGTCCATGAGAGCGGAAAGCCCCGTCGTTCTCCTGCAGAGTAGCAGGTGGTTCCTGTCTTCTGACAGTGCTCTGTGACAAATGCCAGTTTGCATTTAAATCAGAAAATCCTGGTTGGTGTCTTTCGCTGCTAGAACCAAACCAACACAAAGCAGAAAACGAGGACTGGTAATTGTGTCTGGCTCTACTTTAACAAAAATGCCGCCGCAGTGGTTTAACAGAATATGGTTTTACCTCCCTTATATCCTAATATATGGAGATAGATGGCACAGGGATTCTGTGTTACCATCAAGAAACCTCTCCAGCCGATCTTCCTGTGTGCTGGTGTGCATCACGTCTGACTTTCTTCCATAGGTTCACAGGTTGGCCTTTTCTCTTTTGGACATCAGGTCCAAGTTCAGAAAGAAATGAAAAGGATGAAAGGCAAAACCGAGAGGAGTTTGTACCTTTTTGATCAAGAAAGCAATACATTTCCCAAAAGTTTAAATGAGTAGATTTTTACTTTCATCTCTTTTTCAGAACAGGAGCAAATGGCCACCCTCTGCAGCAAAGGAAGTGGGAAAGCTGAGTATTTTTTTACTGAGCATATTACTATCTAAAGAGTTCAAGGTAAGAAAGATGGGAAGATACCCTATCAACCAAAATATTGGTTGAACAACAAGCTCTTTTTACCACAATATGGCTATAACATGTTGGATACTTTTCTATATCCATTCATTTTTTTTCCCAAATTCATGAAAATATTTTGATATTCTAAATGGTTTATTGTAAAGAGATCCCACACTTCTAATATATAAGTATAAAACTGTAGGTATTGCCCTATCCACCATGGTTGCCATAAAATAAATTGTCCAGATCCAATTTCTTGTACATATTCTCATGTCATTAAAACTCAAAATGTACAATCCTAGCAGAAGACATCAAATATTGTGTAGTCATTAGCAATATCATCATGGGCAGACACATATCCACCCCACGGCTAAAACCAAACTTAACTGAACTTACCCTCAAAGCAACCCTGGTGGCATAGTGACTATGTGCGGGGCTGCTAAACACAAGTCAGCAGTTCAGCTGCTCTGGCGGAGAAAGACAGAGTTTTCTACTCCCATCAAGATTTGCACTTTTAGAAACTCACAGGGGTAGTTCTGCCCTACTTTGTAGGGGTGGTTAGAAGTTGGCAACAACACAATGGCTGTGAGTACATCTTTTTTATTTGATTACAGACTGTTTGTTTTTTCACTTTATTTTTTTTTTTAGGCATCACTGTCCTCTGGTGGGAGTGGGAGGCCCAGCCTTGCTCCTGGAGAGCTGCTCCTGGATTTGAACCACTAAGCCAGTAGGCCGCAGTCCCGCACTCAACCACTACGCCCCCAGGGCTCAGCCCTCCAGAATGTTTTGCTTTATTGTCCTCTTCTGCTGTGCTGAATATTTTGATTAAATAGTATTTCCAGTTTCCCAGAATGATGTAAAAGCCCCTGCTTGGCTTCCATTTGCTGCTACTGGCACAGCAACACTGTACTGTACCATGCACCTCTAGACCATCCGTGACAACCTGTGCAACCCCTGTCCCGACCCCCACCTCCCTCCCTTCACAGTTTCCCAAGCAGTTGCTATCACCTATCGGTTACAGGAGCTTGAGCACCTGCTTTGACCTCTCACCTATTATGTAGCACAGAAATAGCTTCAGAAGGAGTTCAAGGTGCCTCAAGTGACTATCTAGGTGATCAAATAAGGTGTGTGTGTGTGTGTGTGTGTGTGTGTGTGTGTGTATATATGAATTCACAATTTTCAAGGTGTTTTTAGATCCACTCTCCATCTTGACTAATCTGTATAATGACCCATGGGTTGTGCTGAGTTTTCTTAGAGAAGGACACTCAGCACTGCACCTATCTTTGATGGATTAGGAAACACACCCTGCCAAGAGTGTACATACTTTGTAAGTGGCAAAATTAGGAATTTAGACTGGAAAAAATGTATAGTATGCAATAAGATTTACTTAGTTGTCTCCACATGCATCCCCCCCCACCTCCCCAAGTGACTAAAGCAGATAAGAAATTGGTTTTACGTTAATCTGGTTATACTAAGAAATGTGTGGATCCAACAGTTTATAGAAAGCTTAAACAATAGAATCTCATTTCACCTGCAGAAGAAAGACATGAAAAGTCTCATGAAGGGTTTTCAGGACTATGAGACCCAAAGATACAGAAAGAATAGAGTTGAAATACCATAAATTTAGGTTAGGAATTGTTAAACAGTGAAGATTTTAAAACTCTAAAATGGGTTAATAAGGTGACTTTCTCCAGGGGTTTTTAAAAATAAGACAGATTTTTTCATCTGTGAAAAGTAGTTTAAGTGCACCAACTCAGAATAGACCATGTGGTCTGCTTTTAAGTGTGCCTTTGAGCCTCATAATCTCTAAGCTCTTAGAATTCATTATCACTTCTGCTTATTTACTTCAAAATAACAACTGACACTTTACAATTTACAAAGTGCTTTCACACATAGCCGCTCATTTAATTCTCACAACAACTTTCTAATATATTATGCACATTTTACAGATGAAATAGCAAAACTGAAATCCAAGCCAAAGTCTTCCAAACCTAAAACCAATGCTCTTTTTTGAATACCTCATCTACCCCTCCACTTCTCTGTATGGCTGTGTTCTGCTCGGGGAACTGGTAAATGCACTCATTTCAGCCTCCTGCTTCTTCTATGGGCCTGATCTGTTGGTGGAACAATTTTCTCCCATCTCCTGACTTTCAGAGACCTGCAGATCGAATGACACTCTTCCCTCCTCTTCTCTCTCACATCAACTCAATCATTGAGTCCTGTCATGCTAGCTTCTTAATACTGTTAAATCTCAAAGATCTCTTCCTTCCAACCCACTCTACTTTTCCAGTTAGAGTCTACACCAATTTTTATCTGAATTAGGAAGGTATTTTTCTGTCTGGATTTTTTTCTCTTGGTGTTGCTTCCTTAACCCCCACCTGCAACCAGAGTGAAGCACTTTAAGCAGATGAGTATAGTGGTAAAATTCTTGGAGACATCCGATCTGAGAGTCTGTTAGCGGTTTCTTGTCTCGTACTGCAGCCTTCTCTCAATCTCAGCCATTTTCATCCTCCCTTCTTCCTGTTGCTATAGTTTGAATTACTGAGAGGGATTGTTATGGATTGAATTGTCCACCTACCCCCTCCCCAGCCCCCAGTTCAGTTGTAACCCCTAACTGCATACTTGTGGAGGTGTCCATCATTGAGAAGCAGACTTTCCTTGTTATGTTGAAGAAAAGAGGACATAGCAATGGAGGGTGCATTGTCCATTGGGAACTTTTAAGATATGAAAGCAGCTTAGCACAAAAGCAAACAAATATGAAAGGAAAAAGGATAGATGCCACATGGAGCTCTCCAAGGAGTGCCAAGAAGAATGCTTGAATGATGGAGACAAGGATTTCCTCCAAGCTAGCAGAGATTCCTTAGATCTGGCACCCTTAATTCTGGCTTCAAGTCTCCTAAACAGGTAGGACAGAATAAATGCTTGTTTCTGAAACCACTCACTAGGGCACCAAGAAACTAAATCAAAGGTATCCAACATGTCACTGGAAAGAAGGTGTTGATGCTGTGGACATTGCTAGAGGAAAATCCATATGATGGGACCCTGGTGCCATAGTGGTATGAGTTAGACTGTGATCAAAACCACTAGCCACTTCTTGGATGGAAGACCAGGCTTTCTATTCTTCTAGAGTCACCCTCTCAGAAGCCCACAGTGGTACCTCTACTCTGTCCTCTAGGGTTACTGAGTCAGAAAAGACTGGTGGCAGCGAATGTGGAGTTTTAATCCCTCTGATCAACTCTATAGTTTAATCTTCTCAAGTTTAAGGCCTAGCTTCAGGGTTAATCTAGTGGGCTTTAGAATTGCTGCTCTGCACTTACCAGCTTTGCAACTTTGGTCAAGTCAATCAACTGTCCTAAACTTCTGTTTGTCCATATGTAATATCTGTATGATAATTAAACCCACTTGATGGAAATGATCTGATGACTAAGTGCTATAGTATATCTAAAGGAATGACTACAGGGCCCAGTAGGTGGGATGTATTGAATAAATGTCTTAGAAAAGAGTGGTGGGTTGGGGAGACAGATTGTAAAGATGGTCATCTTTTGCTTCACTTGACTCATCCATTAGGGGCTCTTTCAATTGTAAAGACAGGCTGGTTTGAATCAAAGTTCAGACATAAAGTATCACTCACTGGGCTCTGAAAAGTCAGTGAGTCAGTCCAGAGAATTAAGCTTTTACCTTAGCCAGCATATTTTCCCTGATATGAAAATGAAACTTTGAAAAACAATAATATTTTTCTTCCACGATATAGCACTGAGATTATCAGCTGCTGAAATTCTATTTAGAATGTATTTTCCCCCTCTGATTACTATATTTTATTTAACATTTTTTTCTTTCAGTGAATGTTTATGTAGCAAACAAGTTTTCCAATTAATTAAACACAAATAATTGCACCTCAAAAGACATGCCTGGCATTGGCTATATCCTCACGATGTGTTAATTCTCTTCTCTTTTCTTCTTTCAGTTCTTTGTTTACAATATTGTCTTTATGCTCTCTTAGAGTTGATTGTTTTAAGAAGCATATTCTTCCCTGGTCCTATAATTTATTTATTTATTTGTATCAATCATTTTATCTTGGGAGCTGTTACAGATATCATAACAATTCATAATTCAGTTAGATCAAGCATAATTGTACAATTGTTGGTATCACCAGTTTCAAAACATTTTCCTTCTTTTTGAACTTTGATATCTGCTCCCTTTTACCTCCTCCTGCCTCCACCCTAACCCCTGGAAGCACTTGTTATTATATTTTATAGTATATTCATTATATTATATTATTTATGTTTTTATTTTTGCCATATCTTAAAGAACCCAATGTATGCATTCACTTATAATTCTGTTTTTTGTTACCCTGGAATGTGGTTATACAGTCATCATTGCTATCAGCTCCACCCCCATCTCTTTCTGTAAACTCATGGAATAATTACTCCTCTTACTGTTTCTGAAGGCGTATCTTGGCTCTCAGGCATCGAGTGATCTTAATTATACAAATGCACATATGCAGATCTAACAAGTTTAATGAGGTAAAATAAAGACATTATAATAAGGTGAGGCAATACTAAAGAACTAGAAGATAGTTATGAGTTTCATCAGTGCTATACCTCACCCTGGATATGTCATCCCTTCCATGTGACCCTTGTGGGAAGTACTGTCAAATTATCTTACAGGTGGGCTTGGGGGTCTCCTTCATGTCAATATGATTGTGTTTGAATTTCTGATACCTATTTCCATTGACACCTTTGTGTTTGAATTTCTGATACCTATTTCCATTGACACCTTATTATCCACACAGGCTGGTGTGCTTATTCCATGTGGGCCTGTTGCTTCTCTGGGCACCATCAGCTTTCTTTACCACATTTGTTTATGCACTGATTTTTTTTCTTCAGGAAAAAAATTTTTTTGTGTCAGGAAATTGAGTATCATACAGTGTCGAACAAACCACTCTTACACTGAGGTAAGATTTCAGTAGAAACTCAGAGTCCATCTGCTTCCTTGATATATTTACATATATACATATATCTTTATATATTTGTGTATTTACAAAAATACATATCTATGTTTATATCTAAGATCCATTTGTAAATGGGCTGACACTCTGGAGGGTGTCTTCAATGTCCAGATAGCAATTTGTCTTTAAAAACTCACTGCTATTGACTCAGTGTTGACTCAAATCAACCCACTATGAGTTTCCAAGACTATAGCTGTTTATGGGAGTAAAAAGTCCTGAGCTTTCTTCTGCAGAGCTGCTGGTGTTTTTGAATTGACAACCATGTCGATTGCAGAACAATGCATAACTGCTACACTAAGGTCCCTTAGACATTTTTTTAGGGTGTCGATGTTAGTGGGTTCTTTCAAACTCAGACTAGTAAATATGGTCTTATTATTTAAATTGTGTGGTTCACTTTTTACCTGTTCTAACTGGAAATTTCTATGTGGCCTAAAGGAGTAACTGGGTACCATCTAGTTTTTCTGGTCTCAGGCTAGAGAAAGCTGCAATTATGTGTCTTTTCTTGAGTCTTTGCTTTTCTTCATTTTCCTTTTCTCCAGGTGAGAAGAGGCTAAAAGCTTCTTCTTAGATGACATCTTGCAAGATTTTAAGACTCCAGATGCTACTTACCAGTCTAGGAAGTAGAACAGTATGCTTATGGACTGCCTTTTGCTAATTGACCCACATGTTTCCCCAGACCCTGGGCTTTAAAATCTAGTGGTTTAGTCCTAATGTCTAAGAAGTTGGATAGCTATGCCTCCATGTGTGGTGGTCCACATGTATGTATGTATGTATGTGTGTGTGTAGGTATACATGCAGCATTTACAAGTTTATATGGAGAAATATTCAGAACTATACTAGGTTTCCAAAAGTTTATGGAAAAATGGAATTAAAAGATAATTGATTTCCACCACCCCCCCCTGGAACTTTTTAAAGTGTCTCATTTATGTATGTGGTGCTCTCCCATGACTTGTCTTGCCTGTGTATCTGTGTATTTACCTACAAATTACTATTTGTTTTGACTGCTCTTGCTAGAACATTTATGCCATTGCATGTAACCCAGCTGTCTTTTATTGGCATTTAATTGTCAGTGTCTTTCTTTGCCTCCATCACAATTGGCTGACTTGCCCAATATTGTGTAACGCCTCTCTCATCTCCATAATGAACACTTTTTAAAAGCCATTAGCATGCTCTTCAGTCACTTATATACATTTTGTTTTGTGATCTTAGTTGAAATATCCTCAATGTAGTACTATTTTTCTATCTTCCTGAATTCCTAATTCTATTTGTCCTTCTATCTTCCCCATTCTTACCTTCGGAATCTTGTTTTTAGGTAAATTGTACCCAATTGGTCTCACGTAGTTGATTATTCTGAGGAGTAAATCCATCATGGGAATTATTGCTCATTTTATAGATATGTCTATTGTTTGATGAAAAAGCAATCCACTGGAATGAGTGCCATGACAAAGAAACATACTCTCTACTAGTCTCTTCCAGGTCCGAGTGCTAATATGCATGAGAGCCAGGCACTATCCTGTTCTTCTGGTCTCAGGCAGAAGGAAGCTATAGTTTACATGGTTTTAATAATCCTTTATACCAATTACACTATTAAGTCTTCAGTTTTCTTTATTCACTTTTGATCTAGGCAGGAAAATACCAATAAAATAGCTTTATGGGCATAAGGCTGCTCATAAGCTTTGAAGACCCCATAAATTCTCATCAAAATAAGATATAGAACATTTACTGCATGGACTATAATTTGCCAATTGATATTGATATCCCCTGGGATGATAGTCCTCAGCCCACAGGTCAAGTGATTCAATCCTTTTAGGTGTTTCAATATGGCTAAGAAGTTTTCAAATCTTTGCCACATAAATACTCTACTACATGAAGGGGTAATCCCCCAACTTCCCAAAAAGAGGAATTATGTTGGACAGAATGGAGTTTTCATAGTACACATTTTTCCCATTATGTCATGATCAAGCAACTTTCTCTGAATCAGTGCACCCAGTGATGTGGCTTGGGAAGCTTCTCTGGCCATGGTGAATTTTTTGAGAAAAGCAGTTTCGCTCAAGCTTTATTTATGTGATGGCTGATTTAAGAGAATGGCATGTGTCTATGATATTTTGTTTACAACTCAGGAAAAGTGTTGGAGAAAATGCTGTGATGTTGAACACAGCTTACAAGGACAGCACTATGGGAAAAACTCAAGTGTATGAGTAGTTTTCTCATTTCATAAAAGGTGACATGTTGATTGATGACAATCCTCATTCTGGATGTCTGTCAGCTCCCTGAACAGACAAAAATGTTGATTGTTAGTGCATTTAGAGCTCATTCCACCAGGTCAGTCTGTTAATCAATATTTCTATTGAGGGGTCTTGAAAAGATTGTGTAACAATATGTGACAAAAAATAGGCTTAATTTGTGGCAGATGGGTGGCTGGTTTTGCCACCATCTCCTGTTCATGCAGCCATTTCAGTGTCCCAGTATTTTGCAAAAAACAGCATGCCTCTCTTGTCCTATGTACCTTACTCACCTGACTTCACTCCATGAGACTTCTTTTAGTTTCCACGAATAAAAGAGTACCCGAAAGGACACTGATTTGATAACATAGAGGAGGTGACAATAAAAGAAGGTGTTATCAGTTATCCAAACAAATGAGTTTGAAAAAAAACTTTTCAAGAATAGAATTACAGATTTGACAGATGCATTGAGTACAATGGAGAGAACTTTGAAGGTGATAAGAGTGCTTTATGAATAAGTTAAATACATAACTTTGAAAAAATTCTGTTTTGGGGGAAGGTAACCTTCATATACCTTGATATATGTCCAGCATTAGTAAATATGTATATGGAAATGCCTTTGCCAAACACACACACACACACACACACACACACGCACACATACACATGGGAGTACTCCAATACACATCCCATCTTTGATCCCCTTACATATTTACCTGCATATCCACTTATAAATTGTTATTGCTTTTATTATGGGTTGTATATATAATAGTGTTTACCATTGTTGTGATTTATTTTTGTTTTCACCCCAGTGTCTTCCTTTGCCTTGGCCATGTTATGTTGACTTGCCTCTCTTTGTATATTGCGCTTCCCTTCACCCAGGCTACTATATGACCACTCTACAGTTAGTGAATTCCACTCTTGCACCTCCCATTTCTGGTGAACATCAGAGAAGTTTTCTTTCTGTGTTTTAACCAACTCTTTATTGTAGTGGTCCAATATGTGATATTTACCTTTTGTGATTGACTTATTTTATGCAGCATAAACTTTTTCCAGTTTTTTTTTTTTGTTTTTTTTGGGGGGGAGCATTACTGCCCTCCAGTGGTGGAAGTAGGAGGCCCAGCCTTGCTGTTGGATTTGAACCTCCAACCCAGTGGGCCTCAGTCCCGCACACAACCACTACACCACCGGGGCACAGCCCCAACTTTTTCCAGTTTTATACATGCTGTAAGATGTCCCTTGGATTCATCATTATTTTTGATCGTTCTGTAGTTTTCCATTGTGTATATGTGTCCGTTTGGAACCCTTGATGCTTTATCTCCTATGTACAATGAAATATAGATTGTAAGTCCCTAATGTCATTTCCTTTAGCTCCATGAAAAACAAGCTTGATTAATCAGTCGTGCAATATCTAATTAATTGATTAGCTAGAGTTATTGAAGTACGTGTCAGCCACTCTTCTGTGCTTGTATTTTGTGTTAGGAAGAGTAATAGACACAGGCCAGCAAGTGGCATTCAGTAACTGGGTACTGGGAAATATGGAATGGGACTTAAGAGTCAGGTAATCTCTGAGTACAGCTTTGTCAGGTTCTTCGCAAAGTTGTGACCAGATGTGATGAGAGGGACATCTAACTTCTCATGACTAGAAAAGCTGTGTTAGAAAAGATTTTTGCCCTTCTTTATGATTTTTTTTCTCTAGTGGCAAGGATGAACTGATCATTCAATGATGAATTTCATGAGCCAGAGGAAAAGATTGTTTTCAATGGTTTCTCTCATAGGAGAACTTTCATGCAGTGGGGCAGGTGCAAGGTCATATTAGTGTTTACCTTTAGAGAGTCAGCCCAGTCTCTCAGCTCCACTTCCCTGATATTTCCAGCAACCTCTCTCATACCACTTCCCCCATGGATGCTCAGTACCAAGAAGAATTCAGTGTGGCTGACAGAGAGATAATTTAATTAAGGGATGTCTACAATCCATGTTAAGGAAACAAAGTGCACAGATGGGTATCAGTGGAGTGGAGAAATTAAGCTTAAGAAGCAACCAGAAGGTGGGAGGCAGATGAGGCCAAGTTTCATTTGAAATGGCCTGTAGATGGTGAACAGTATTAAGAGCAAGAGAGTCAGAGGAAAAGACTCTAATGAGAATTATTATTTTTGAGTATATAAGATATACTTCTTTACAAGAACGAATCTTTGATTCTAACTTTAAGCGGCAATTGCCTTCAGCCCCGTGTTTTAGCAGTTTCTTCTGGTTCCAAACAACTTGAATACTGTCAAACATGTCCCAGCACGACCCAAACACACTTGGTACCGAGTATATTTAAACAGTGCTAAGAAAGAAACAGCACTTCTCATCTACGCGCAGCTCCAGTCAAGCCCTGTCATTTGTAAGCTAATGAGTGCCAACAATTCATTGGACACTGCTTATATCTCTGCAGACACATGTTTTCAGATGACAGAGATTAAAACTGTGCCAATAAACCAGCATTTGGCATGCGATCCTTGACCAATGGTGTCACTCAGATCTTGAAATGTTCTCTTAACAATCTCAGTGCTGGTTACTTTAAAAAAAATGAGCCTTGGGATGTTGTCATACAGTGCAAAGCTCATTTCCAGGAAGGGATCAAGTTTGGGATAATTAGTAAAATGTCTAACCAGCCTCCCCACCCCCAAAGAAAATCCCATTGAAATGATAAACATCACTATGTGTTCTGTGTCATTTCATGCATGATGCCAATAAACAAATACTGGATAGTTCTTGCTATCACATAGGAGTGAAAATTTCATAAATAGTTTTGAAAGTATTTATCTTTTGAACTGAAGTGTCAGCATAAGCCCACAGAGTTTGTATGGAAATGAATGCTTCTAAAGTGTTTAAAAGCTCTCTTTTATCCAAACATATGCTTCAACAATGTGTTTATACATTTCCTTGTTCTGGAAGCACATCAATTTAATCTCTACAAGTACAAAATTAAATTGCAGTCCATTTTTCAATTGAATTTTGTGAATCTCATTTTTCATAAATAGTTATTAAGGGTCTGCCGTGGCACACATGTCCTAGCTCTGTTTCAGTTCTATGCAGTACAGCATGAACTAGACACCCCAGTTTCCAATCTCATGGAGCTGTCATTGATTATTCCATGTGGGGATAGTGACTTAGAAGTTTTTCCTACTACTATGTATTATAAAATCATCCAGTAGGGAGTTGGTAGATATACCATTGGGACATGCCACTGGAAAAGGACGTTAAGCTGGGCAAAGTAGAGGACCAAGAAACATGAGAGAGGACCTGAATGAGACGGGACAGGCTCAAACACAGTAATGATGGTGAGGGTATCACAGGACTGGGCAGTGTTTAGTTCCAGCATTTAGTTGTGTATTCAGTCATTGTGAGTCGGAAGAGACTCCACAGCATTCACAATCAACAGCAGCAGGTTGCTGAGGATACCTCAGTTAGACTATGAGCAAAGACCTCTCTTATTCTACTTAAGGTCTAACTGATGACAGGAAGGCCATCATACTAATATTTCAGAGGAAGAAAACCCTAGGCAATGGGGACAATACTTAAAAATACCTGAGAGAGAGTAGAAGATGGTATGTTCAAGGGATGTTCAAGGCAGTCACTTAATCTGGTGTCAATTTGAGGATTAAGAGTGTAGGGGTGGAGTCTAGCTTACCAACTTGGAGATAGCCAATGACACCTCTTTGTGGGCATGGCCTTCTCCTCTGGGAATTATGAGAAACCCAGCAATATTTTCCACCTGGGGATGAGAGACTCACTACTCACTCCCTTGGAGATAGTTTTCTGAGCCCCTCTGAGACATCCTGGAGGAAAAGCCACATGGGCTCACCCTGATGAAACCAGACCTCTGAAGCTGGAAAAGCCATGCAGAGACTCCTGCCAGTGCTGAAATGCTTGAGAAGTCACACAGAGGCCCTTGCCAGCACTGAGATGCTGCTACACCACTGGATACTGCTGATAGATCCTGAGCCCTGGAAACTGGAGGAGCCATGGGGAGATGATGGTCGTCAGGCTGTAAATCTATACAAATCTCAGCTTCCTTAGAGTAGCTGGTGGGTTTGAACAACTGACCTTTGGTTGATAACCCAATGTGTAACTCAATAAGTCACTGAGGCACCTTTTCAGAGAGATCATAGGAGATAATTTAATGGGGGTTAGTTCAGCTGACAATCCAGATAAGTTTAAAGACCATGAGATGGATGTTGCCAAATCATCTATATGTTTCTTAAGAAAGACGAATGTGCAGTAGAGTAAATTTAGGGATGTGGAATGATATCAGACCAGGGGAAAATGCAGCAAATGGGAAATTCCATCGAAGTATCTTATCTTATAATATGGAACTGATTTCTGTAAGAAGTCCTGGTTCATTTATATACACTATTGTGATTCAATTGGACCATTAAAGGAAAACCTCTGGGGAACTTAAAAAAAGTTGCATCCAATGGTCTGTGATTGTCCTGGTGTAATTGCATACATGTCCTGGTTTCAAGAGTCTAAAGAGGATTTCATAGATTGGTATTAAACATATGGGCTAATATCAGACTTATGGCCTTGGACTGGACTGGGCTGGGATGTTTTCTAAATGTTCAATTGTTCTGGTATATAAACCTCTTTCTTATACACGTGTTTATGAATGAGTTTCTCTAGTCTGCCTGGACTAACACACATGGAAAAAAGAGCCACATAGGTAGCATCTAATGAGAGAGAGAGAGAGAGAGAGAGAGAGAGAGAGAGAGAGAAGAGAGAGAGAAGAAAA
>PVJH01032208.1:0-22898 GCA_004026705.1 Nesogale talazaci | reverse complement strand
AGCCTTGGCACCTCTTCAACAAAGGAAACAATGAAATGAATGCACTGTGAACATGGGCAGAGGTGGGCGCGGGGACCTTTCCATGGAGTTGGGGAGTGGCGGCCCTGTTGCTTCCTGAAGATAGGAATCTGTGTCCCAGCCAAGCCACAAGTCCTGACTCTTCCTCTCTCACTCCTCACACCACGCTGCAGACCTGTCCGTTGCCCCTACACCCCGACTTTTTCTTCTAAAAAAATGCAGATGAAAGAAGTACATGCTGTTAAAAAAAAAGAGGGTTGAGCCCCGGGGGCATAGTGGTTGTGCGCGGACTGCAGCCCACTGGGATGGAGGTTCAATTCCAGCGGTGAGGCTGGGCCTCCTACTCCCACCGCCGGAGAGCAGTGATGTCCCCCCCCCCCAAAAAAAAGGAAACCCTTGTTTTTTGTTTGTTTTTGTTTTGGGGGCACCACTGCCCTCTGGTAGTGGGAGTAGGGGGCCCGGCCTTGCTGCTGGATTTGAACCTCCAACCCAGTGGGCTGCAGTCCTGCACACAACCACTGCACCACAGGGGCTCAGCCTAGGCAAGTCTTGAAAAACAGAAAATTACAGGTAAAAAGCCCACCTGCCCTGAAGCCCACCTGGCAGTGGAAACATCTCTCTCTCTCTCTCTCTCATGAGGGACCCACATGTAACTTCTCAAGCTGCACACTTTTCAGGGAAGAAAACACACAGAAAATGTGCAGATACGCCCTTACATGGGGTTGCTGCCTCCTGAGGAACTGTATTACAGGGTCTTGGAGTTAGGGAGGTGGGGAGCTGCTGCCCTACAAGGTGAGCACCCCAACATGGCTCTTGCAGAACTTCCAGGGCCCCTAGGCAATGATGTCATCTGCACCCCCATCCACCTAGGTAACCATCTCTGCGATAGGCGGGATCATCTGTCGGAAGCATCTTTGTGAATGGCACGCACATTCTGCACAGAGCACATGAGACCCTGCCTCGTGCTGGGTCCAGTGGCTGTGGAAACAGTCCAGTCCTCAGGAATACAGCTGGTCCTGGTGGCACAGTGGTCATGCATTGGACTGCTCACTGCCCCAACAGCAGTTCAAAACCACAGGAGGAAGACACTATCCTGTCAAGAGACCCAGTCTCGGAAACCCACAAGTGTCAGGCTGACAGCAGAAGCGGTTCTCAACCTGGGGCCGCGACCCCCTTGCATGTTGAACAACCCCTTCACAGGGTCGACCATCTCCAATGGTCTTAGGAATGGAGACACCGCCCCTCTACCTGTCTCCTGGTGGATCTGCCCACGTGCAGAAACGTCCATACATGGGGGTCACTGCCTCCTGAGGAACTGTTACAGGGTCTCAGAGTTAGGACGGTGGAGAGCTGCTGCCCTACAAGGTGACTGGGAGTGGCAGAGGCTGGAGGTGGTGGGCGAGCCCTTCCTCTCTGCACAGTGACGGCTCTTGGGGCTGTGGTTGCAGCAGGGCACTGCACTGCACGCACCAGGCTTTCCCAGAGCTCCTGGGGAAACCCCACGGTCTTGCAAATCCTTTTCTCAGGAACTTCTCTGACGCTCCATCATGCATGCATATTCATTCGTGTGTGTGTGTGTGTGTGTGTGTGTGTGTGTGTGTATCTACAAGGCAGGTCCCTCTCACCTGTACCTGGTTTACTGAGGGACTCTTCTCACACCCACACTGCAGCAAATGTGCATGTGCCGGTCTGCCGGGGGCTCCAGCTCACACGTGGGCACCTCGGTGAGGTCGCTCACCTGGTGACTAGCATTACAAGGGGCTGCTAGCCAGCTCGGACACTCACAGCCGCAGGATCCCCAAGCCACAGTACCATTTTCTCTGTGCGCCTGACTCCTGCAAAAGTGTTTGCCCTCAGAGGCAGTACGAGGACCGCGGTTCGCAGGCGGGGCTGATATCGCTTAGGGAAGACTGCGGAAACACGGCTGAGCTGGCAGAGCGGGGGCCATGCGCACAGATGGGCCCTGGTTTTGACCAGCTGGCCACCCCACTCCCCCCCCCCCGCGCGCGCGCGCACACACACACACAGACTCTCATCCCACTGCCCTGTATGCTCTTCCTGCAGATGGGCTGGGGTGACCTGGGGGTCAATGGGGAACCCTCCAGAGAAACTCCGAATCTGGACCGCATGGCTGCGGAAGGAATGCTGTTCCCCAGCTTCTACTCGGCGAACCCCCTGTGCTCACCTTGTAAGTAACACAGGCCGACCCCAGTCTGAGCGGGGCCACTGGCCTCAAGGCCCTTCCTGCCCTGGTGGCACACTGGGTTAAGCGTCCCGTGGCTCACAGGGTGGTGGCAGATTGAGCCCATCAGTCGCTTCCCGGAACAAAGATGGGGCAGTCTGTCCGTGGGGGCAGCCTTCGGGGCAAGGGGACAGTTCTCTCCTCCAGGGCCAGTTTGCAGCCGAGGGCACAGAGGGCCCCACCACAGACTGGCAGCCCAGCTTTTCCTCCTGTGCGTCACCCACGTGCGTTTCTGTCTTGTCCACACAGCCAGAGCGGCTCTGCTCACGGGACGTCTGCCCATCCGGAACGGCTTCTACACCACCAACGCGCATGCACGCAACGGTGCGCAAGCCCGGCGGGGCGGGGCGGGGCGGGCAGTGGTATGCGCTGCGGGACTTGGTGGGGCCAGATGTGGCTCCTGTCAGCCTGCGGTGCAGCTTGGCAGCATCAGGCCTCCTCCGCACGCCCCGAGTGCTGCTGCCCCTGGGACGCCCAGCTATGCGCCTCCCAGAGACTGTTAGGGGCAGGGAACGGGTGTGCTGGGGAGCCAGCAGTGCAGAAGAAATGAGGTTTGGAGTGGCTTTGGAGGAAGGTGGGAGCCCCCCCAAAGAGTGCTGCTCCAAGATCCCATCTGCTACTCACCATCCCACCATGCCTGCTGCAGCCCCTAACAGCCCCCCCTTCCTCCCTGGCAGGGTACACACCCCAGGACATCGTGGGGGGCATCCCGGCCTCAGAGCGCCTGCTGCCACAGCTCCTGAAGGAGGCCGGCTACGCCACCAAGATCGTGGGCAAGTGGTGAGTGAGCCATCCTCGGCGTCGTCCCCGCTGACCACAGGTGGCCACAGGGTGGCTGAGTCCCCAGACATGCACACCTTGTCCCTAGGCACCTGGGCCACCGGCCCCAGTTCCACCCACTGAAGCACGGCTTCGATGAGTGGTTCGGCTCCCCCAACTGTCACTTTGGACCTTATGACAACAAGACCAAGCCCAACATCCCGGTCTTCAGAGACTGGGAGATGGTTGGCAGGTAAGGTTCCCCCCCACCTTCCAGCCTGGCCCGGGGTGGGCTGCTCTTAGGACCCCAGCACCCTCCTGTGCATGGTAGGGGGTGGGGAGGCCATGTAACTAATCCATCCCCGAGAGCCTGCCCGCAGCGCACCCTGGCTGGGCTTCTCTGGGGGCCCCAACACTCCCTGTGCCATCCAGCCTCCCCCCACCTCAACCAAAGGCCAGCCCCACTCTCAATTGTGTTCTCTGCACGTGGAGTTCTCTCTCCCCAAAGCCTGGCTCCCTGAGTCTCAGCCAGGCGGACAGGGCTCAGGAAGCAGCCACTGCGGGTGCTGGACTGAAGCAGCCCTGCCCGGACACGGACACGCTGGGGTGGCTCCAGCACTGAGCTGCGGCAGTGTCTGTGCCCATTCTCTAAGGTAAAGGGGGCAGCCCCCTGCCACCCGGGACCCCAGCAAGTCCGCGCTGTCCACAGGCTCCAGTCGGGAGCAGTGTCCCCCAGAAGCAGCTCTGCACCCTGAGCTGCCACCCTCAGGCCCCTGCCTGGCAACCGCCGGTCCTAGCTGAGCCAATGTCATTGCACCCGACTTGCTCGTGGACGGGCAGTGGTGGCAACGGGGATCCAGTCTGGCCCCTGGGGCCTTGGGGGTGGGGTGAGGCGGGGGAGGGGCTTGCCCTGGACAGTGGTGCCCTCTGCTTTCAGATTTTATGAGGAGTTCCCCATTAACCTGAAAACCGGGGAGGCCAACCTCACCCAGATATACCTGCAGGTAGTGGGGCCCGTGGGTTGTGGGGAGCCAAGGGCACCAGTCCTGGGGTGGGGGCTGTGGGCAGGCAGGGAGTGGGGACTGCCAGGGCTGAGGGGCTGCTGTCTCCCAGGAAGCCCTGGACTTCATCAAGAGGCAGCAGTCCCGGCAGCGGCCCTTCTTCCTCTACTGGGCCATCGATGCCACGCATGCTCCCGTCTATGCCTCCAGACCTTTCCTGGGCACCAGCCGGCGAGGGCGGTGAGTCGACGTGCAGGTCTCCCTTTCCCGGGGAGGGCCGTGCTCGCGGGTGCCCGGCTCACCTGTTGGGGCCCACAGCTACGGGGACGCGGTGCGAGAGGTGGATGACGGTGTGGGGCAGATCCTGCAGCTGCTCCGGGGTCTGCGCATCGCCGAGAGCACCTTCGTCTTCTTCACGTCCGACAACGGCGCGGCCCTCGTCTCCGCCCCCCAGCAAGGCATGCGGGGGGGGGGGGACCCCGGGGGCAGTGTGGCTGGCGAGGGCCGGGCAAGGGCATGCAGGAGGCAGAGGGGACTGGGAAGGCCCTTTGAGGGGTGCTGTGGGCAGGACGGAGGAGGCAGGCAGGGCACAGAGACACAGCAGGGGAGCCCAGGGCCTGTCTGCATAGAGCTCAGGTGCAGAGGGACACATGAGGGCTACCCCTGAGGAGCCCACTCCCACCCCTCTCTGCTCATCACTGGATCCTGACCCTCCAACCCCAGCCTCGGGCTCAGACTCAGTATGACCTACAGGGTCTACAGACAGAGTTGGGTCACCTGGCCTCACCCCGAGTCCAGTTCCTGTGTGACGGTCAGTGCGTCCACAGCAGCCACCAGTTGACCAGCACCTGTCCCTGTAGCAGGCAGTAATGGCCCCTTCCTGTGCGGGAAGCAGACCACCTTCGAAGGGGGTGTGCGGGAGCCGGCAATCGCATGGTGGCCCGGGCATGTGCCCACGGGACAGGTAAGAGACTCGTCAGGGTCCCCCCAGGGCACCAGTGGTCAGCTGCCGGGTCAGGTCGCTGGCAGCAGCTGACAGAGGCAGCAGAGCTGGCCGGCTGCTTTTCCCTGAGACTTGGCAGAGCCTTTAGCCCCTGTGTGATCGGGAATGGCCCCCGGGATCCTGCCCCCACCCCCACCCCCCATCACAGGACACTTAGCAACGCCCCTCCCTGGACACGGGGGCGCATGAATCAGGCCAGATTCACAGGGCCCGGTGTTCCCACCTACGGGGAACATGCACATCTGGCGCTCAGGCCCTCTGTGCTGTGGCTGGCCTGGCAGTGCTGACCAAGTCAGGGCCAATTCAGAGACGGCTTCACATCCTCAACTAGGCCTCTGTCTGGCTGCAGGGCCCACTCACATGGCCTTTGTGCCAGTGCCGGGCCCCACTCCCCCACTCGGGAGCCTGCTGGTCCAGCAGCTGGAGGGGTCGGTGCGGGGACTTGGTCAGGCCACCCTAGTGGAGGCCGAAGACCAGCTCAAGGTGTGTGGGGCAGGGTGCCTCCCGGCTGAGTGCAGACTTCCGCGTCTGGCCGATCCCTTCCAGGTGAGTCACCAGGTAGGCAGCCTGATGGACCTCTTCACCACCAGCCTGTCTCTCGCCGGCCTGCAGCCACCTGGAGACAGAGAGATTGATGGCCTGGACTTGGTCCCTGTCCTCCTGCATGGCCAGCTCATTGACAGGTCAGTACTGCCGGATACCCACCTAGCACTGATGGCCCCTGTCCTGGCCTCCCTGGCCTCAGGTCATCTGGAATCCCATGCTGCCTCCCTTTCTGCACCAAGGGCCTGGGTCCAGCGGGGGCCTGCTGCCCAGTGCCTGAACTGAGCCTCTCCGCCTGCAAGGTGGGGTGTCCCACAGAGGGACAGGGATGAGCAGGGACAGACAGGCAGACTGGGAGCCTGGTCTGGAGGTCCTATGCCTCCCACTGCACCTGGCCTCCCCAGCTGCTGCCCCCCCCCCCAACCCCTTCCCCATGAGAGAAATCTTCCTCTCCTGGCCAGGTGGAGGTCTGCCCAGTGAGGGCTGGGTATCTAGCAGGCCAGCAGTTACAGGTGGGCGGCTAGACACTGGGCATGCACAACAGCCCTCTTTGTCACCACGGCCCCTCCCGACAGGCCCATCTTCCATTACCGTGGCAATGAGCTGATGGCGGTCACCATGGGGCAGTACAAGGCCCACTTCTGGACGTGGACCAACTCCTGGGAGGAGTTCAGAAAGGTAAGGATGGCCTCTTGAAACCCTCCGGTGAGCAGGGAGGAGTTTGGGCGCAGAGCAGGCTGGGCTAGCAGTGAGGACACTGGGGGCCACCGGGGTGCTGTGATGGGCCCCAGTCCTCAAGATGGGGTGAGCCAGCCTATCCCACGAGGTGCGCCCCTCCGCACCCCTCCTTGCCTGCTTCCAGCTGGCCGCCAGGTCTGCAGCATCAGCCACCCAGAAATGTGGTCATTGTGGTGTGGACCTGGGGTTGGAAGGGGGAGTGTGTGCCCCTCCTATGGTTCCTTCCCATCACAGGCGGGACCACAGTGACCCACTGTGATGTTGAAGGCCCCAGCTGAGGATCCCCTGAGTCCCCTCCTGCTTGAATTGTGTCCCCAATCAGATCTGTAGAGACACCCCATCCTCACTGCCCTCAGCACCCCCTGCAGATCTTTAGATACATGAAAACCTCGCTAATTAGCTTTAAGTGGGAGAAGACGCTAGCCGAGACAATGAACCAGCTGCGTGGTAGAGCAATCTGGACCGACTGATGGGATTCATGAACTTAGGGGACACTCAGGGCAGGGAGCCCAGGAGGCCTTGCCCGGGACCCTGCTCAACCCCTGGCCAGGTGGCTGCTCCCGGGGAAGGACTCTGCGTCCAGATCCATCCGCCCCCAGGCTGCAGGACTGGGTGAGCCATCAGGGAAGGCCGTGTCCGCTCAGCCATGTGCAGCCGCAGCTGGCCCCGAGTCCTCTGCTGGGGACCTGCCGGCCCGCAGGGCAGCCCGGCCCGATGCCTGGCAGGTTGCCCTCCACCCTACCGCCATTCCCAGGACTGCCACGAGGGGGCAGCGCTCACCAAGCCAGACTCAGATCCGGGGCTGCTCTCCAGGGAGGGCTGTCAGGAGGGGGCACGGGCATAAGGCACCTGTGCTGGGTGGAAAGAGACCCCCATTAGCATACCACCCCAGCGGGGGAGACTGCGGGGGGGGGGGTCGGCGCACAGTGAGAACGCAGCGAGCTGGAGCCAGGCCTGCTAAGTCTCTGTGCCCACCCCACCCCCAAGCCCGCCCCCGGCCTTCTGAGGGTGCCCTGGCTAATCAGCAGGATCTTCCTAAGGCACTGACTTGGTTTGCATCCAAATTGTAATATGTGTCTTTCCAGTCCTTGGGTGGGACGGGGTGCACCCAGTGAGATGTCATCTGCCCTCCCAGCCAGCAGGTCACCCTTGTCTCAGTCCCTTTCCCGAAGTCCCCCTGGAGCGGGCTGACCTATAGTGGGACCCCTGGAGGTCCAGCAACCCCAGGGGGCAGCTGTCAAATGCTGGACACGGAGGTCCTGGTGGGCTCTGGCATGGAGACCCTGCCCTCACCTGCAAAGGTCCACTCACGCATACCAGAGGCCACTGCCCGGGTGCCACAGCGAGGTCCCACGCCCGGGGCTTCCAGACACACCTAAGCTGCTGCCCTGGCTTCCTGGCCTCTCCCTGAGCAGTGTGCGCTCGGCGGCCCTCTGGGACCCTCAGTGGGGTTCCGCTGCCTCTGCGCCACACCCTGAGGCGCCTGGGGGTCTCTTGGCCATCTGTCTGTCTGCACGCTGGGAAGGAACAGATAAACTGGGGTGTCAGGCATGAGCACCCCTTTTCTAAGCAGTCACGTTGTGAGACTGACTAACAGACATGACTCACCTGTACCCAGTGGAAGACAGACGGCCACGGCCAGGTGCTCAGGCTCAGGGTATTCCGGCTCCCCCCTCTCCCCAGGGCATCAACTTCTGCCCAGGGCAGAATGTCTCAGGGGTCACCACCCACACCCAGGAGGAGCACACGTTGCTGCCGCTGCTGTTCCACCTGGGACGAGACCCTGGCGAGCGGTTCCCCCTCAGGTGAGCGGGTCTGGGGCTGCCCGTTTCCATGCTGCCGGCTGATTTCTCCTGGGAGCCCGCATGAGAGGGCTGCAGGAGGGGAGGAGCCCCTGCCCCGCCCCTCGCCCCTGGCAAACCGGCAACCCCTCCCCAGTCCCTGTCACGCAAGGGCGGACCCCCGAGGGGGTCCTCCCACACCTCCTTCACCCTGCAGGGTTCTCCTGTCTCTCAGGGTGCCTCCTTCATCAGGCTGCTCACCCTCCCCCCTCCGTCCCCATCCAGATGCAGGGTGTCAGTGCAGGCCCACCTTGCTCTGTGCTCTGACAGAGCGTGCCCCTCCCTTCAGATTTGACAGCGCAGAGTACGAGGCTGCTCTCCAGCAGTTCAGCCTGGCCGTGCAGCAGCACCAGGACCGCCTGGTGCCCGGGCAGCCCCAGCTCAACGTGTGCAACCGCGCCGTGATGGTGAGTGCCTCAGCCAGGGAGGCTGCCTGCCAGGCCCCTGCTCCTCTGGCCAGCACTCCAGCTCCAAGCCAGAGAGTATGAGGGAAAGCCTCATGGGGGGGGGGGGCTGCCCTCCAGGGGCTGGCATGACCACCTGCAGGTACAGGTGGACCCTCAGGCTCCAAGGGCAGGTGAGGTTCCCTCCGAGAAAAGGGGGTCCCCAAGGGCAGGTGGGGTGCTGGCACCTGGCGTGGCCATCAGCATCCAGAGCAGAGCAGGGTCCCTCTCTGTACCTGGCTCGGCGGGCCCTAAGGCAGGAAGTGGGGTGCAAGGGGGGTGTGCAGGTGCACTGCCTACCAGGGGTGTGATGGTCCCGTGGCTGGCTGCCAGGACACAACGGGATGTCCCTTCTGGTGGCAGTAGGTGTGGTCAGACCATCTCTGTGGTTACACCGACGTCCAGGCCCTGGCAGTGGGGCAGTCAGTGGTCATGGTCTGGGTGGGGACACACCAGACAGTGCTCTGCTGTGGAGAACAGCTGACACAGGGCAGCCACTGACCTCGGCCAACACCTGCACCCGAGCCCAGCCAGCCGGGGATGCTAGGGCCCTGGGGGCCCACAGTCATGTCCACCAGAATCAGGACACCAATCAAGGACGGGCAGCACCCTGTGTCCTGCCTGTGTCCACCCCACACCCAGCCCGCCAGCTGCCTGTGCTGGTGGGGGAGCTGGGCTGCGTTCCCAGGGGCTGATGGGATATGAAGATGGCGTTTCACCCCAAGCTGACAGCCCAAAGCCTCCGAGAGGGCCCTGAGTCAGCAGTGGGACAGCAAAGCAGCCGTGTCACACCGGGCTTGTCCCCTAAGGAGAGCGCACAGCTGAGGATCGGAGGCGTGTCCAGGGCTGGACAGCTGGGTGGCTGTAGGACAGCCCAGCACCTCTGAGGCCAGTGGGGTGTGCCTGGCACCTCCAGAGCGTAGTCTCGTGGTCACTATCCCATTGCTCCCCCACGGCCTGCCCAACAAGCTGCCCCAGAGGATCCAGGCACAGGAAGGGACTGTCACTGCGGGGACAGCGCCATCTGCTAGGCACAGGAGGAACTGCTGCCTGCCAGCAGTCCAGAACCCGGAAGAGGGTGGCTGAGCCCAGCCTCCCGCTGAGAGCTGGTCCCCAGACCCCAGGGACTTGTGACTGACATGTGTCAGCTTCATATGCCAGCCCCACCAGGAGAGGCACTTGTGACAAGAGGCGTATGTGTGCCATCTGTCTGCCCCACTGCACCTGTCACGGGGGGCTCCTAGGGCCGACTCTTCCACACTCTGGGGTCCCTGGCAGCCCACACGGCAGTGCCCTCCCCTACTGGCCACAAAGCTGGTGGTCCAGACCCTGCAGGGTGCCTGAGGAGGAAGGCCTGCTCGAATGCTTCTGAAAGGTCGTGCCTCTCTGCCCAGCACCCAATGCTCCCGGCATCCTCGGGAGAGCGGGTGGGGTCACCTTTCTGGAGAAGGCCCTGGCCCTGAGGAGCGAGAGTCCAGCCACAGGCCCAGGACGGGAGGCTGGTGGGAATGGAACCTTCTGGGTCCCGGGCTGCACTGTCCTTTCCTGCACAGCTGAAGGTGGGCAGGACCTCAACTGGGGCCTGGGGGCAGCCGTGCCTGAATGCTGCCGGGCAAAGGGCCATGGGGCCAGGCCACCCTCACCTGAAACCCTGGACTCTGGACTTGTTCCTTTCACCTGCCACGTGGAACTGCCACCTGGGGCGGGCCTGGTGGGAACATGAAGTGGATTCACACTGCAGTCAGTGCAGTCCAGAAGCCCTGTGGGGGAGGGAGGGGCAAATGTGGAAGGTTTGGGGTGGAGCCCCAGGTATGGAGGCCCCAGGTGTAGAAGGTTCAGGGTAGAAGGCTGGATCTTGGAAGGTGGGGTCAAATCCGCAGGGGACCTTTGTCCTTTGTCAGCCTCTGGGATGAAATTCTGTTCTGATTTCTCACCTCACAGAACTGGGCGCCACCAGGTTGCCAAAGGCTGGGGAAGTGTCTGCCAGTCCCGGAGTCTGTCCCTGAAAAGTGCTCCTGGCCCCATTAGCATCTGCAGCCCCAAGGCCAGTGCCCAGGGTGAGAAGGCCCTGTCCGCTGAGGGTAGCGGCCCTGCCCTGGACAGCCAACCTGACAGGTTCCCCATGGCGGCCAGAGGACTGATGAGGCTGGAGACTGCGGGACCTGGTCCAAGAAGCAGCCCGACTCTGCAGTCCCAGCCTCGGCCCCCCAGGCTGCTACCGAGTCTGATGGTGACGACCATCGCCCTGTGACTCTGAGCACAGGACCCCTCTATCCACATGACCAGCCCCCCTCCCAGCACCAGCAGGACCCAAGTCACCCTGGCACTCAGCCCAAGCTGGGGGTGCACTGCCATGTTCAGACGCTTGGCTCCAGTCCCCTGCCCCTCTCGCTTTCCTGACCCCCCCCCCCTTCCCATGTCCCACACAGGAGGTGAAGGCAGGTCTCCTGTGCCCAGCCTCCACCCCGGGCGCCTGAGGAGAGGTTGTGTGTGTGTGTGTTGGGGCGCGGGGGTTGGGGAGACACCCCCTGCCATGATCATGGCTCAGCACAGCATGGCTATCAAGGAGGATCACGAACAAGCCTCTGAAGAATTTCTGCTCTGTTGTCCTGTGCTTTTTAAAGTGTGATGGATTGGGCTTTGGGAGGTCTGCCCAACCTGTCCCCTGAGCCAAAGGGCCCCTGCCTCCTCAAGGGGGGGCCCATTCTGCTCTCCCAGCCCCACACTGCGCCCTGGCACCTGCCCAGCCTGCTTGAGCCTCTGACCCCTTCCCAAGTACCTGGGCCCCGTGCTCCCTTCTGTGGGGCACCCCAATGAAGCCACCCTCGCCTCTGCCACACCCGAGGGCCTCCAATATATGGGAGGACGGGCGGCAGCACACTTCGGCCCCAGGGTTAGTTGGGTTAGTTGGGGACCGGGCACCAGAAGGAAGGGGCGCTGTCAACCAGGACAGGTGCGAGTTAGTTGCAGGCAAACCAGTGGGAACAGAGCTCTCCGTCTAGTCGGCCGGGGCAGCCTTCCTGGGTAAGGCTGTATTTCATTGGCCGCAGGGCATCCGCGACCCTTCCCACTAGTGCCATATACTAGTGGCGGCTCAAAGTCGATGGCACCGTGTAGTCGGTGGTTTACGGTAGGTTGAGCTCTTGCTCCGCCCCTCACGGACCGTCCGCGCAGGCGCACTGCCCCACGCGCTACGCCCAGCCCTGGCCCTCAGCCTTGCCCTGCGCGTGCGCCTATCCGCGGGTGCCAGTCTGGTTTTAGGGAGCTGCGACCCAGGCCCGCGCTGGCAATGGCGGACTCTGAGATGCAGCTGGTGGCGCGGCGGATCCGCAGCTTCCCAGACTTCCCCAAGCCGGGCGTGCTGTTCAGGTGGGCGCCCACGCCGGGCCACGTGCTGCCGCAGGCTCCGGGCACTGCCCCCGGCGGAGCCTGCCTGCGGCCGCTGGCCCCGAGCCTCCTTGCGCATCAGCGTCGCCCCCCTGCCCACGAGCCCCCTCTGTTCGCAGGGACGTTTCGCCCCTCCTGAAGGACCCCGACTCCTTCCGCGCCGCCATCCGCCTCCTGGCCAGCCACCTCAAGAAGGCCCATGGCGACAAGATCGACTACATCGCCGGTAAGCGGGCGGCGCAGTCCGTCTGCCCGAGGGCCGGCGGGCAGAACCCATCTGGGTGCCGCACGGTCGGCCCACCCAGGCCTGCCCTCCAGGGCCTCTGGGGGCAGCCCTGCCCTGAGGAGTTGGCGGGTCAGGCCTCCCTGCCCCCTGGTCCGGAGTCCAGTCATTCCAGAGCGGGGAGAGGCGTGAGGAAGCTTGCTGCTCCCATGCAAGTCACAGCCCTGGAAGCCCGCGGCGCCAGTTCTGCTCAGTCTTGCAGGGTCCCCGTGAGTCGGCGGCTGATTCCTTGCCAGTGTGTTTTTTCTGCTAGGTTAGGGTGGCCCGAGGGCCTTCGGGACCGGCCAGTGTCCCTTCTGGGCGTAACCCAGACCCACCCTCCCATTGCTCCCAAGGGTCGGGGGCAGGGCGAGGCGTCTGTCCTGGGTCTGCTCAGCCAGTTCCCAGCGCACCTGTGTGTGCCGGGCGGCTGCAGGGTCAGCACATGGGGAGCTGCCAGCTGACCCAAAGGAGAAAGACCAGGGTGTGCTTTCCATGGAGTCACAGCCCGGGAAGCCCAGCACAGGGTCACTGTGGGTCAGGAGGGAGCCCAGAGGGGGCCGGGTGGGTCACACGTTGGGCTGCCAGCTGCAAAGTGAATAGTGCAAGTCCACCAGCCAGTCAGTGGGAGAAAAACCGTGCTCAGCACCTTTGAAGATGTAGCCTCAGAAACGCACGGAGGTGATTCTCCCTCCTGTCCCTGCCAAACACCCCCCCCCCCGCCCCGCCCGCTCCCTGAGACAACCATGAGTTTCGGCGGCAAGATCCACCCACTCAGGCCAGCAGGTTTGACGCTTCAGTACAAGGAGGTGAGATGTCGCAGGAAGACCCGGGAGGCGGGCAGAGGCAGAGGGCCCAGGCCCCAGCCTTGATTCAGACACACAAGGCAGGTACAGCTGGAGTGAGGATCCTTTGGTGAGCCTCCCTACTGCCGGCAGTCCTCCCCCACCCCACCCCTGGGTGAACCAGCTCTCTCCTCCATGCTCCCACACCGCGTGTCCATCCACTGGGCAGACTGCCTGTGAAGGACAAAGGGCCCATGCTAGCCGTAGACCCCAGAACCAGCAGTGGCACCACCCAAATCCCAGGGCCCTGCTGGTTCATGCACAGCAAGGCCAGGGGCCCTGAGAGTCAAGGGTCCCAGCTGTCCCCACCCCACCCCCCTCCCCAGCACTCCAGGCTCTTGTCCCCACAGGCGTGGACTCTCGGGGGTTCCTGTTCGGCCCCTCCTTGGCCCAGGAACTTGGCTTAGGCTGCGTGCTCATCCGAAAACGAGGCAAGCTGCCAGGCCCCACCCTGTCCGCCTCATACACGCTGGAGTACGGGAAGGTGAGGGGGTGCCTGGTACACGCTGGAGCACAGGAAGGTGGGGGGCCTCACACACCATGGAGTTTGGAAAGGTGGGTTTATACACACTGGCATACAGGGAGGGCCGTTCATACACACTGCAGTATGGGGAGGTGCGGTTCTGGGTACCCTGGACCAGACCCCTGGATGAGAGGCCCACCCAGCACATGCTCCCCCACAGGCTGAACTGGAGATCCAGAGAGATGCCCTGGAGCCGGGCCAGAAGGTGGTGATCGTGGACGACCTGCTGGCCACTGGTGGTGAGGATGGCCTGGCCCCGGGGGCGGAGGCCCTGATTTCCAGCCCGCCCTCGAGCGCCCCCATGACCTGCTGCACACCCCACAGGAACCATGCGGGCAGCCTGCGAACTCCTGGGCCACGTGCAGGCCAAGGTGCTGGAGTGTGTGACCCTGGTGGAGCTGACCTCACTGAAGGGACGGGAACAGCTTGGGGCCGTACCCTTCTTCTCGCTTCTGCAGTACGAGTGACCTCAGTCTGGTGACCAGCCCACACGCCTCCACCCAGGTCAAGCCCAACCCAGACCGGGACTTGTGGGCTGCTCCCGGCCACGAGGGGACACTGGCTGCCCATAGCCTGGGCCTTTTTCATGTCTCCTCTGCTTTTGTCTGTCTGCTCCCATGGCTGGGCCTGGGGCAGAGCCTGCAGGGGGTACCAAAGACTCTTTATACCTGTGGCTAAACCAAGAGGATAAAAGGACGCTTCGCTATCCATGCTGGCTACTCTCCTTACCCGGTGTGGGATCTGGACCTGGGGGTGAGCACGTCTGCCCCAAACCAGTAGTTTTGCAGCGCGCTCCAGGCACGGGCTCTGAAACAGACTCTGCTCAAATCTGGTTGCGGGGGCTGGGGTGGGTCTGATGAGCTTGGCCGATGCCGCCCACAGTGTTCCTGGGACACATCTCATGGGGTGTGATCATGGTCCCAAAGGATGAAACTGGAAGCTATGTAGTTAAGCAGGGAGGGCATGGGGACAAAGTGAGCCCCAGCAGTCAGTTAATGAACTCAGACTGGTCAAAACACAGGTCTGTCCCCGAGTCAGGGTCCCATGGGGCCAGCTCCATCCTGAGACTCCTGGAGGCATTCTCATGCCTCAGCTGTGTGACCTGTCTTCAGAACCAGCAACATTGCATCTTGGGAGTTTGTGTCCCACCTGAAGCAGTCACCTGGGCATATCCCAGGCTACCACCCATCTCAGGTCCTTGTGTCCTCTCACATGCAGTGCCTCCTAATGAGGCCACAGGTCAGGAGGGCAGCAGCCATCAGCATGCAGTCTCCACCCTGAGCCCATGCTGGTGCTCAGCTGCCCTGTGCCCAGCCCCAAGGGGTCAGGGCCCCACCCAGCAACAGCAAAGACACCTCAACAAGGAAACCAGTTTAATGTAAACCACACAAACCCTGAGGGGGGGTGGGGGGGGAAGGGGGCAAAAGTGCTGGAAAGAAACTTGGCTGGGCCAGGCCAGGCGTGGGCATGGCTCATAGCCCCTGCTCGGCGTGGGCGAAGCGGGTCAGCCGGGCCATGAGGCCAGCCAGGTCGGCAGCCTTGTCCAGCTTGACGTAGGTATCGTTGCGGACATGGGGCAGGCTGAGCCAGTCGGGCAGCAGTTCGGCCAGCAACTGCAGATGCTGCTCCATGTCTCCTGTGGCAAAGAGATGGCAATGTGGCTGTGTGCTCAGAGACCGTGCCCCCCTCCTGGCCGTGGCGCCCACCCGTACCGGCACTCATGGGGGTGCGGTAGCTGCCCACCATCCTGGCGCAGACCGCCTCCATGGGGAGTGCTGGCTTCCGCTCCGACACGAAGACGCTGCGCAGCACGCGGGCCAGCTCGGGCAGCCGCTCCAGCCTCTCCAGCCGCTGTTCCTGCTCTGGCCGCCGGGTCATCTGTGCCAGCTGCTTCTGTGCCTCCTTGGCGCGGATCTGGGGTGGGAGGGGGGGGCACATGGGGTGGTCAGCGGTGGTCCCCACAGTCCTCTTCCCACTGGGATCCCCCAGGACTCACCCGATCCAGCAGGGCCTGGGACACCCCCTTTAGTGCACTGGGGGTAGCAGGTGAGGTGGGTGGCAGGGCTGGGCTGGGGGACCCGGGAGAGCTGGGCTCTGCGGTGCGCAAGGCCAAATCACTCAAGGCCCTCTCCATCTGAGAACAGCGACAGGGTGGGGGTGGATTGATCGGTTATCAACAGGTAGCCCCTGAGTGAGTCGCTGGATGCCCCATGGCCCCACCTGAGCTCTGGACCCCTCCCCCCGGCAGCACTCACTCGGGGTGACATCAGGCTCCGGGCTCTGGACAGCAGCTCCTGAGCGGTGGCCAGCTGCTCTGTGGCAGGCGGCCGGGGCAGTTCGGCGGGCTCGATGTCAGGCACTGCATCCACATTGAAACGAGGGTGCCAGCGGGTCAGTAGGTCGTCCGGCACCTCCAGGGGGGGCTTCAGGGTGGCCAGGAAGGCCTAGTGGGAGGGGAGAGGGGCAGGCCCGGCTGGGTGGTCTCTCGGGTGCAGAGCCTCATGGCCCCACAGAAGATGGGCGCCTGGGCCCTCAGCCGCCCCAGCAGACCTTCCCCGCGCTCACCTTGTGATGCTCCCTTACTCGGGCCACCAGGTTCTGACTGAAGATGGTTCGCCGTCTCAGGAGCCAAGACGCAGAGAGCTTGGGGGCTACTCCGCCAGACTCTAGGGAGTTTCCATCCAAGTTAGCCGCGGTCGACACCCCAGGTCTCCCAGGGGCACAGGAGCCCCTCCTGGGCCAGGCCCCATGGGCTGCCGACTTACCTTGGTCCAGCAAGGGCTCGATGGTGAGCTGGTAGTCTGTCCTCTTGACGCAGTCCTTGAAGGAGGGAATGTTGCGCTCCTGGCGGAGGTGATACGAGGCGGGGTACACCGTTTTGATCTGGCCAACATTGCGCTCCTCAAAGCGTCTGCAGGGGGAGTCACGGGTCAGAGGGAGCCAGGTAGTGCACCATCGAGCACCAGGCAAGGCCCCAGGGACCACTCACCTGTGCAGCATGGTCTGGACACCCTGCTTGACCTTGGCAAAGGTCACAGCCTCGGTGCGGTTGTGCAGCATGCTCACGATGGTGTCCATGCTCCGGAACATCTCGGCCAGCACCTGGTACTTGTAGGGCAGGGCCAGACCCGGGAGGCCCGGCTGGGCGAGCGCATGGAAGCGCTGGTAGGCAGGAACCTCGGTGGCGCTGTGAGAACAGGCCATCAAGGGTCAGCGAGGTCCCCCAGCTGAGGCCCTGCAGCCTCGTAGAATCAAAGGGACTCCACAGTCCAGGGGGCTTTTGACCGCCCCCCTCCCCCCCCCTCCCAAGGAACCAGACTGACAGGTTCTGAGGACTGTGACAGCAGCCACCAAGGTGGGCAGCAAGCAGGCACCGACAGAAATGCACACAGCTGGGTGGGCAGGTGTCACCATGCAGGAGGGAGTGTGGGTGTCTGCCCTCCTACCTGTCAGTGTCACACCAGCCCACCCTGTCCTGGGTGCCAGGTGGCACTCACAGCCCCACCAGACTCACCATGACTCGGCTGGGCACCCCTCGGACTCTGTTGTGCTGGACTCATTGGCATCCTCCTGTTGCCCAGTGGCCTTCAGAGCCTGGACGCGGGCGCCCAGCTCACGGGCCCGCTGCAGGCAGGCCCGGAGCTCGGAGACTGTGTCCTTCCTGGGGACCTGGGGCAGAATGCAGGTCAATCCAGCAGCAAGGCCTTGCTGCCCAGCTGTCTCCAACCCACGGTCCCGCTGCTCACCTTGTCCCCCTCGGCCACCAGGGGGGGCTGCTGGCTTGCTGAGGGGAGGCCCTTCTTTGTCTTCTTGCTCAGAGAAGTGCTGCCTGGGGAGCTGGGGGACCCTGGGAGGCTGGGGACCTGGGTAGGGAAAGGGTCGCAGTGAGTGGGTGCCGAGACATGTCACTCCTGGTCCCCCTGGGCAGCACCTCAGGTTACTGGGGGTCCCAGGGGCAGCCTGTGAACCTGGGTCACTTACCTCCAAAACCTTGATATACTTAATCAGGGGCACATGGAGTCCCACAAAGTCAGCCATCTGTTAACCAGGGCCCACCCCTCCCCCAGCCTCTGGCCCTCCCTGCTCCGCCTCAGCCCAGCAGCGTCCTCAAAGTCCAGATGCGGACCCTCTGCACCCCCTACTGCCCATCGGTCCCGGCTAACACAGGCTGTGTGCTCCAGGCCCCTTGCCCTGGCCTCAGGCTCATTCCCCCCTCCCCCCCCTGCCCCCTCCGGCCCGTCCCCCTCCCCTGCCTTTCCAAACACCCCCCCCCCGTCCGTTCCCCTTCTCCGCCTCTCCCCCTCGGCCCGTCCCACGGCCCCACTCACCGGCTCCGAGACGGGCGGCGGGGGCAGCCGCAGCTTCCTGCGCGCGGGCGGCGCGGGCTCGGCGGGCGAGTGTCCGGCGGGGGGGCGGGCGCGCTTGCGGCTGCTGGGCGGGCCGCGGGCCGCGGGGCCCTGGGCGCCGGGGGCGGGCTTGGCGGGGCTCGGGGTGCGCAGCGCCGGCTTGGCGCGTGGCGGGCCGGCCGGGGTGCAGCTGCGGCGGGACGGGAAGAACTCGGTGACGCGGCGCTGCGCCATGGCGGCCGGCTCTGGGCGGAGGCGGGCCCCGCGCTCTCTTCGCGCGCTTTTCGCGCCGCCCCGCCCCCGCCCCGCCCGGGCCGAACCACTCGCAACTGGAGAGGGGGGAGGAGGCGAAGGTGGACGCGTCCGGCGCACGCGCGCCCCCGGGCCGGAGCCGCGTCCACGCTCCGGGCGCGCGCGCCGCCGGGCGGCCCCGAGTCTCTGGCGCTGGCAGGCCGCCTCGGTCGGCGCTGCCTCCCCGGAGCCCGGGGCGCGCCAGATGCGCACGCGCCGCGCTGTCAGCTCGCGTGGAGTCAAGCTTGCCGCACTGCGCGCTCGGCTCCGCGGACACCGCGCTTTCCCGGGGCGACCGTGGGGGCGGCGGGACGGGCGGCCGGGGCGCGCAGACCCGAGGAAGGCGTGCGGGGCCGTCGGGGGGTGCAGGCACGGGGACGCCCCTCACGCATCCCGAGCACCACAGCGCCGTGCGCGTAGACTGAGGACCGGTGGATCTGGGATCCTGCCAGGGCCAGCAGCCAGGATCCGAACTCAGGCAGCGGGCAAAGGCCCTGAGCGCGCGCCCTGGGGGGCAGGGTGGAGCTGCCCCCGCAGGTGTGCGAGACTCCCGCTGAGCGGCGGGTGGTTTAGAACTACTGACCTTGGGTTTACAGAGCAGCTCTAAGTTTAACCACCATAACGGAAGTTCCCAGTCCGACCGTGAGCGAGGAGTCCACAGTTTTACAAGGCATACTTCGTCAGTGGGGATTTTATCTCAACAGAGCTGCTACCTAACATGAAATTTTCAAAAAGGCAGGCGACCTTCAACCTGTGGTTGTTGGAAGTCTGGAAGTCGGGCTTCTCTCTGAGCCCGGTATCCAGTGCCCATCATCTGGAGACACAAACAGGTTCCCACCGCACAAGAATGTGGCAGGGCAGGTCTGTAAGGGAAAGGAAACGGGGTGGGGCTTCATTAAGTTCACAGAAAAATTTCTGTTATGTGGGTTTCCAGGAACTTCTAGGAGTCCCCTCACATTTGGAAAGGGGAGGGCCACAGGAGGCGCTTGTAGTTTTCAAGTTTTTTTGTTTTAAAAAAACCCAAAATTTTGTCTACTTAGAACCCTGAAGTACTAGGGGCCATGGTGGGTGGAGAGGGAACCCCCGAAATGCGGTGGAGGGTGTGGGGCAGACATGGAGTGATCTCAGTCCGTAAGGAGAGGGCTGGCATGCAGACACGGCTATTAAAATCCCAGAACTCACTGCCATGGAGTGGCTCTACCCTATGGGACAGGGTAGGGCTGCCCTGTGGGTTTCACCGTGGGAACAGAGAGCCTCGTCTTTCTCCTGTGGGGCTGCTGGTGCGTTCAAACTCCTGCACGCACGCAGTGCAGTTGCAGTCGCAGCCCGATGGGCACCCACTGTGCCACCTGGCCTAGCTAGTCATAGCTATTAGTGAGTCAGGGTCGAGACAAGCATTCTGAAGGCGACATTCGTTGGTTTTCCCCCAGTTTTTTTATGGAGCACGCGAGGTGGGGGTTTTCCTATTAGATCAACTATTTGCGCTCAACAATGTATGCCCTTGCCAGTGGCTCCGTTTCTTCTCCACAGTGGGTGGCACTGTCTGCCCCTGGCAGCGCTGAGATCGTCAGACGGCTGCAAAGCACATCCCTGCGCTTTATCCTGAAGGATGGGCAGCAGTCAGAGGCCCTTCATTTCCAGGGAGGTGCTGAGTCATATATATACATACATATACATACATGTATGTATATATATATAATGGGAAGGGAGTCATAATTTCGGGAACCTATGACTTAACATATTTCTTCCCCTCCCCAGGTACCCTTCCAAGTCGGTTTCTCCTGGTTTGAAAACCTTTTCTGGATTTTGTTTTGTTTTTTAGCAATGGTCTTGTAGAGTACTTGTTCAGGTGGCTTCTTGTTGGAGTCCTATGTGGGTGGGTGCTGGGGACCGTGTGTAAAGGGTGATTTCTCCATCAAAGTCCTGGCTGCCTTTGGGCCTGAAGGCTAGGTGGGGGGTGGGGGGGAGCGGGGATGTAGCAGAAGGGATCTGTGGGACATGGGGGTGGAGCAGAAGGCCCCCAGTTACACAGGTGTCTCCAGTTCTCGAAACCTATGGCTTGACACATGTAAGATGTGTGCGTTTCACTGTATGCAAATTTATCTTTAAAAAGCTATGGGCAAATACTGACTTCTGCCCCGTGGGCTGCGGTCGGCTGTGGTTCTGGTGAGAAATACTCACGGCTTGCTCTGGGGGGCGGCGTGGGCTGAGACTGAGTCAGGTGGAGGGCTGGAAACACAGCGGTGCCTGGGAGAGTAGGAAGTGGTGGTGGTGGACGCTGTGATAAAAGGATGAAGGGGAAGAGTCTAGCTTGTCAATCAGGTGATCCCTCCTTGTGGGCGTGGCCTTCTAGGAACTTCCTCCCTTGATTCTGCCATCAGAAGAGGCGGGCCACGCTGTCTGCTACGCCTTCCTGTTGACAAGCCGCCTGGAGCCATGCTGATGGCAGCCAGAGCCCTGGAGATGCTCCACCACCGCCACTGGACCCGAAGGGCTTCCCGCCCACCGGCCCTGCCTCTGTGCCTTTGTGGTCAGTGCATGTGCTGCGGGAGTCTGAAGATACATGATGGACTTGATCTGGACGGGCCGGGGAGTTTTCTCAGTGTGCAGTGACTGATAGGAAGCTCGCTCTCTCACCTTGTCAGCGGCTAGGGATGTGTTTTTCCAGCCCGCCCGGACTAACACCGGTTCCGCGGAGCCAGTTCCGACCCATCGTGACCCATGTACGGCAGAACGGAACTCCGCCTAGCCCTGCACTGACGCACCTCCTTGTCCCGAGGCTGCGGCCGCCATGTCAGTCCCCCTCGTGGACGGTCCTCCACCGTGTGGAAGCCCCACTCACAGAGCCTGCGGGGGCCCCAGTGAACGGTCGGCGAAGTTCTGTCAGCATGTCGACGTGCTTGAGGCGCCGCCTGGTAGAAGGTTGGGGGAAATGTATTCCTGACTGTGGGCTGTGGAGCAGCAAGTGAGACAGTCCCAAGAGCATCATGGGGGACATTAGGGAAGCCCGCAGGTGAGAGCAGCAGACTGCTCGGCTGTGGCGCAGACCTCAGGTGAATTGCAGCCCCGCTGAGCGGCCGGGCGAACAAACAGCTGTCCCCAAAGCAGCTCAGAGGCAAGGGTAGCGAGACGCGGTCCCAGGTACTTTGAGCATGTTGTCAGGAGAGACCCCTTCCTGGAGCAGGACAATCTGCTTGGTGAAATGGAGGGGCAGTGGGGGGAAAGGCTGGATTGCACGGTGACCACGACAGTGGGCCCGGGGCGTGCGTGTGATTGGGAGATGACTCAGGACCTGGTGGTGACTCAGGCTGCTGCACGTCAGGTCACTGTGAGTCAGCCCCAACCCCAGGGCACGAACGAACAGCCACGGCGGCAGCAGCAGGGCCAGTCTGCAGGGCAGGGTGCACCCCAGGCTGCCTCCCCACTCCAATATTCCACCTGTCCCCTGGAATGGAGATAGGGAACATAATTAGGTTGTACTCGAGACTTACTTAAGTCTAAGGGAGAGAGAAGGGCTGTGTGCTCCCTTAAAGACTCACCTTCCCAGGGAAACGTTACAGGGCACTTCTCTATCCTGTGGATTGCTAAAATCGGATTCAGCTCTGCAGATGGCCCCCGTCAGCTGAGGGACAGGACCCTAGCTGCCCCCTGGGGTCCTGAGGGACACAGGAGGAGCTGCCATGCTGTGATCATGTGCCCGCTCCTAGGCAGAGTGGGACTGCCACATGGGTTTCCCAGGTCAGCTTGTGAGGGGTGGAGTCTAGTCTGTCCATCAGGGCAGAGCCAATGGGCATGGCTTCTCCTGACGATTCCGGGAACTCCTGTTTTTCCCTCCCTGGAGGCAGGACACACACATGGCTTCATCTTGCTGCTGACAAACCAGATGGAGCCCCGCTGATGGAACCAGAGCCTGGGGCTGGAGGAGCCACGTGGAGATCCACACCAGCGCTGAGACGCTTCCACCACCACTGGGTCCACAAGACCTTCTACCACTGGCCTATATTTGGCGTCTTTCCAGGTACTGCATGAATCTAAAGAACATATGGGCTAGTATCAGACATATAGGCTAATATTGGACTTAAGGATTTGATCTGGACTGGGCTGTTTCCTCAAGATACAATTGCTATTTTTTTTTGGGAGGGGGAGGGCGTCACTGCCTCTGGTGGTAGTGGGCGCTACCCAGTGCTGCTCCTGAGAACCACCCCTGGATTTGAACCGCCAAGCTCGCGGGCTGCAGTCCCGCACTCAACCACTTATGCCACCGGGACTCAGCCCTACAAATGCTATTTTATATAAAACTCTTTCTTTTGGGGGGAGGGCGGGTATCACTGCCCTCTGGTAGGAGTGGGAGGCCCAGCCTTGTTCCTGGAGAGCTGCTGCTGGATTTGAACCACCAAGCCGGTTGGTCACAGTCCAGCATTCAACCACTATGCCACTGGGACTCAGCCTCATAAAACTTTTTTTTGTTTTGTTTTGTTTTGGGGCATCACTGCCCTCTGGTGGTGGGAGTAGGAAGCCCAGCCTTTGCTCCTGTGGAGCCGCTGCTGGAATTGAACCTCCGTCCCAGTGGGCCGCAGTCCCGCGCACAACCACTACACCACCGGGGCTCAGCCCCCTGGACTCTTTCTTTTTCTTTTTTTTTGGGGGGGGGGCATC
>PVJH01032207.1:0-22904 GCA_004026705.1 Nesogale talazaci | reverse complement strand
CCCACTCATGGTCATTCCACCTACAGAAGACAAGGCACGCTCATCCCTCCACCACCTTCACGGTCTTTGCGATGCTCTGATCCATAGGTGTGGCCATTGTGTGGCTGGAAAGCCTTCCGACGGTCTCATCTCCTAGCATTGTACCGCGTGCCTGGTGTGCAGTATCCAGTTTATAGTATCATCTTTCGTACTCCATGTTTGGGTTTGTTTTGTGATCAGTAGAGCTCCAGATTTTTCTTCCCAGACTGTCTTAGTCTGGGGTGACACGCCCCTGGCACCTGCACACCCAGAGGGGACCCTGCTGGTGCAGGAAGTCCCAGTGACGTG
Source organism: Nesogale talazaci (assembly GCA_004026705.1). Lineage (NCBI taxonomy): Eukaryota > Metazoa > Chordata > Mammalia > Afrosoricida > Tenrecidae > Nesogale > Nesogale talazaci. The sequence continues at coordinate 22,577 of PVJH01032207.1, read as the reverse complement.
ACTTCCAGCATCATCCCCGCATGCCAGACACCACGGCTGACACAATGGGGCTGGGAAAGAGATAAGAGTAAGTTCATCTTTCCAGGCTGTGTGAATAACCTATTCCCCCAGGACTCTCCTGAGACAGCCTAGCAGTGCTGATGACCTTTGTCTGTGTCTATTTTGAACTTGTGTCTTTGTGTCTTGAGTGTCGTCAGGTACCATCCAGGTCCTTCTGACTCACAGCAGCCTCTGTGCACAATAGAACATTTCAAGAGTTTTCAGTCATTAGTCAGCCACGGATTAAAACTTGCTTCTATATTTGGCACACAGCTTCCTCCCTCCCCACTCTCTGTCCAGGACAGTATGTAATGACTTGGCTGTGACATAAAGATTGATGACTGATTGTCTTCCCAGAATACTATCCTCTCTCTGTTGCCCGGGCAACTTTTCCTTGTTTGTTTCTTTGTGAGCCAAAGAATTCTATTCTTTCTCTTGCCATCTGCTTAATAATCTGATTTTGCTCGAGAAATTACTTCCTGGTCATAGTCAAGGTAGGGCATAGGAATGTTTATAAGGACAGACAGCTGTGGGATTGACCTACTTCTCAACAGGGTCATTTTACGCCAACCAGAATTCTTACTTGACTTTAGATCATTTTTGATAGGAATGAAGCCGTATCCCTTCTTTACGACTATTTCCAATTTTTCTGTCTCAGGGCATGCAGTGGTGTGGGTCTTGGACAGAAGACAGGAAGCACCAGCAGAGAATCTTCTCTTTATGACGGATACCCCCCCCCAAAAAAAAAACTGGAATTGCACTGGGCACGGGGGAGCTTTTGTAGTATGCATCCCCACCCCCACCCCGGTTAGGAGAGCATCAAGCAATTCACTCTGCGTTAGTGCACCCAACGGCTTCACCTGGGAAGGTTCTCTCTGGCCACAGTGAATTTTTTTCATAAAAGCCATTTCGCTCAAAGCTTGTTTTGCTGTGATGACTGATTTAAGAGAACAGTGTGCGCTTGTGAGAGTTTGTTTCCTGCTCAGGGGGAAAATGCTGCAAAAACTGTTGCGATGTGGAACACAGCTTACAAGGACAGTGCTATGGGGAAAAACTCAAGTTTTGAAAAAAAGCGAAACTGGATTAGTGAAAAATCTCATTCTAAATGTCAGTCAACTTTCCAAATGGATGAAAATGTCAACTTGTAGTGCATTTGGAGTTTGTTCCCACAGGTCAGACTGTTCATCAAGAATTCTACTCAGAGCTGAGCCCCGGTGGCGTAGTGGTTGTGCGCGGGACTGCAGCCCACTGGGACGGAGGTTCAATTCCAGCAGTGGGGCTGGGCCTCCTACTCCCACCACCGGAGAGCAGTGATGCCCCCCCCACCAAAAAAAAGAATTCTACTCAGAGGTTCTGGAAAGATTGCATAACAGTGTGACAAAAAGGGCCTGGTTTGTGGCAGTTGGGAAATTGGTTTTGCTGCCACAACAGGGCACCTGCTCACGCAGCCATCTCAATGCAGCAGTTTTTGGCAAAAAACAGCATGCCTCTCTTGCCCCCATTTACCTGACCCTGCTCCGTGCAACTTCTTTTTGTTTCTGCAAATACAGAGGGACATGATTTGACAACATCGGGGGGTGGGGGGGTAGGGAAGAAGAAGGTGCTGTCAGCCATTCAAACGGATAATTTTGATAAGTTTGAAAAGCGTTTCCAAGAATGGAATCACCGATTTGACAAAGGTATTAAATATATTAGAGAGTACTTTAAAGGTCATAAGGTTCTTTATATATATAAAAAATTAAATACAAGGGGCTCAAGTAGAAAATATTTGAAAATGAATATAGTGGCATGTGTGCAGATGTGCTTGATACAGATGATGTATTGAATGTTATAAGAACTGTAAGGGCCCCCAATAAAATCATTGGGAACAAATAAATCAAAACAAAACAAAAAATTAAATACATAGCTTTGGGGGCGGGTGCCCCCTTGTATGTTCTAGCCAAAGTCCTTTGGTCTTTAAGCGACGCTGACGTGTTTCTTGGGGGCTGTGCTGTCATGTGCATTCTGAGTTGGGGCAGCCCTCGAGGATGGGCAGCCCGGCCCCCCCCCCCCCAGTTCAGAAGGTCAACCTCTCGGTTAGCAGCCAGGCACTGAATCCACAAGGCTCCTGACGGCGTCCAGTGGCTCTGACCCTGCTTCCCTGCCTCGTGCGATTCTCATCCGAGCAATCTTGCCCCACCGCGGTCTCCTCTGCCAGCATGTCCTCGCCCTGTCCAGATCAGAACCTCTCCATGCTGGGCTTCTCATTCCAATTCTTTCTTCCAATGACGACGTCTCACAAGCAGGCAGGGAAAGTCCAGAGTGTAATGTGACCGGCCACTGCGTCCTCCTCACCTGGGCCCCGTGTGACGGCCGGGGAAGGCAGGCTGAGCCAGGCCGAGCCACATCGTGGCGGGGGACCGGGCACATGTGGTCAGTCCCTCTCGCACTTTCTCTTCTTAAGCAGAGCTACAGTCACACCCTACAAAGGTCGCTCTGTGAAAGGGTTGTGCGGCGTCCAAGACCCGCGGCCAGGCAGTCAGTGCTGGCTCACGGTGACCCCCGTGTGCGATGCAGGCAAGCTCATTTTCATCATCCCCCAAAGAAACGCCACCCTCCCACTCGCTCCCTCCCCAGGCCCCAGCCATCACCACTGACTTTGCAGCAATCGGACCAGCGTGCTCCAGGTGTGGCTGTTTCATCCAGCGGCAGCCGGACTACATGGCCCTGGATACATTGTTTCCAGACTACATGGCCCTGGATACATTGTTTCCAGACTACATGGCCCTGGATACATTGTTTCCAAGCTTCATCCCTGTTGCACAGCACGTATCAGCACTCCGTTACATTATGTTCCAAGCCCACAGTGTGGCGCCATCACCTTGCGCTAATCTAGTCTTCTCTTGGCGGCTTATCTCCGTCTTAATTATCTGGTGTTGCTATAAGAGAAATACCACAAGGGGGGGACTGTAACAAACAGAAGGTTATTTTCCCACTGGTTAGGAGGCGAGCCGTCTGAATGCAGAATGCTGGCTCCAGGGGAAGGTTTTCTCGCTGGCTCTGGAGGAAGGTCCTGTCCCTCGAGTTTCAGTTTGCCGATTCCTTGGAAAGAAAGCTCCGGTGTCTTCGTGAAAGCGTCAGATCTCCCTGGGTGTCTTTTGACGAGTGGCCGTGCCATCCATGACAACGTCAGCGCTTCCTCGTTTCCGTCTTTCGTGTTCCACTTAGAGGTGACAGCGTCGACCTCGGAGACAGAGTCTCCTGTCGGAAGGCATGTCTGAGTGGCTGGTCTCGGCCTGCTTCCTGCCGTCTTCTCGGGCCTGCATGCTTGGCGTTCCCTCCACAAGCCTGACCGTCGGTCCTCTGGGGTCTTCTCTGGAGGTGAGGCGGGTGTCCTCATGGGTCTTCCCGTCCGTGCCGGTATGATGGAGGAGGAAGGTTGCACTGAAATGCGGGGTGTCCATTGGGGCGCATCAGGGCTCCTCGGTGGTAGCGTCCACCCAGTTCGTCCAAGGCTGCCGTCCTTCCAGAGCAGGGGTCCGGGTCCTTCCCTCTCCCCCAAGAGCTGCCGAGTATGATTGAAGCTCCAGCCTCTCCTGAGTGCTTACCTGTCCCCGAATGCTACGTGTGGACGGTTGACGTGGGAAGAGACGTTTATTTCACCGAGCGGAAGGCGGAGATGTCCTCGACAAGGTTTGGTGCCTAAACATCAGGAGGCTGGCGGGCCCCGAGGGCCGAGTTGAAAGGGTTTGCTCGTTTTCTCCCCTCCCTACAAGCAAGAAGGTGCTTGGAGGACAAAGGTATGCCTGACCCAAGCCCCGGTCTTGCCTGTCGCCTCCCACACTCCTGAAAGTCGGGCGTTGACTAAGGGAGGCTGGTGAAGAATGCATGCATCGGGATTGTGGCGCTGACCGGGACTCTGGAAAGTACACGGGCTGCCCAGAGAGCCAACACATCGGAAGGCTCTGTAGAGGTGAGGCTGGCGAGACGCCAGGAGAGCCCGGTCCCCGGAGAAGGGCCGTCATGCCCAGTGCACGGGTGCCTCTGGCAGGACAGATTGGCACAGCGGCTGCAGCAACAGTGTGATGAGGGCAGGCGCAGGGTCGGGCAGGGGGTCCTTCTGTCCTGCCCAGGGGCCACTGTAAGTCAGAGGAGACAACTGCGCACTCTGAGGGGCATAAGGATTCCTATTCATATGTTCGGAGAAGAAGGGGAGACTCAGGCCAAGGGCCCTGTCTCTTCCAGAATGTTTGCCCCACTGGGCAGGTGTAGGCTCCAGGATGGAGTGGGGGTGTGGAGTGGGGGTGTAGAGTGGGGAACTGAAGTCAGCAAGTGTTTTGCACGGGACACAGGAACCCTGCCCCGCCCCGAAGGCTAGAGTTCCCTTCCCTCATTCATCCTGGGACTCAATGTGCTCCGAGAACCCCCTCCCTTTGCTCACCCCCGCCACTGGACAACCCCGGTCACGGTGTCCGGAGAGGCTTCAGAGAGAGTCCGCTTGTCTCTATCAAAGTTCACATTTGACTCCGAGAAGGAGACATGGCTGGTAAAAAGGTCTTTCTTGTGGGATAAAAGTATCCCTTAAAACGTTTACCATGTCTTTATAAGGTTAGAGATTCCTTTTCATGGTTTTCACCTGTACCAATCCTATACCATCCTGTGCTGTCAGACGTCAAAACTGGAGCTAACCAGGTCACAAGGGTCCAGCCTGTTTGAGTCGGCCACTCAAATCCACCGATCGCGCCCAGGGTGGAAGGTGAGGCTCGCTGCCTCCTTCAAGGGTGATGGCCTGGGAAACCCACAGGGGGCAGCCTGTCCTCCCCCGGGTGGCCGTGCGGTGGCATCAGTTAGATAGCAGGGAGTCTGGTGTGTGTGTTTGTTGTTTTTATTTTCGAGTACTCTCAGGGGAAGTGCAAATGTTGACGTTGGCCTGGCTTCCCTGGAGCGGCCAGGGGCTTGAACCGGTGACCGCGTGGTTCACAGCAAAAGGAGATCCCCGCCACACCACCGTGGCTCCTGTTTGCTTGTGGCTGTGTCCTTGGCGGGGAGCCCCTGGGGGGTGAAAACCGACAAGTAGGTCGGAGGAGTCCACCAGAGGTCCCTCACCAGAAAGGCCGTGTGCCTGACATTGAAAATCGGCCGCTGGACACCCAGCGGAGCGTTCTCACACACACGAGTCACCCGGGGTTGAAATTGACGCCCTGCCCCGAGTGCCTGATGAGCCCGTGGACCTGTCCAGACCCAAACCCACTGCCACCCTGGCACTTCCATCTCTGCCCTCAGGACGGAGCAGGGCATCTCTCGAGTTGTGTTTCCAGAACTGGATCTGGACCGGGGCAGCCGGTCTCGTCTTGCTCCCGGGAAGAGGCAGCTGGGTTCGAGCCACTGACCTTGAGCTTAGCAACCCCCCACACACCTCACCCCACCACGAGGGCCCCTTCCAGGTAGGGAAGGCTGATGGGTGCTTTAGGAAGGACCCACTTCTGCGCTCCAGGCTTTCCGTGATGTGGCGCGTTTGCGCACGTGGAGACCGCCGGGCTCACGCCCTTCTCTTCGTTGGCCTAAATACAAGATTGTGAATCCGTTTCCCAGTCTTCCGCACAGCCTGTGCGATGATCTACCAAAGGTACAAACCACTACCCTTGTCACACCCGCTGCTCGTCGCAACCCGGCAAGAGTGTGTGCGAGGACGGAGGCCTGGTGCGTGCCGGGGGTGGGGAGACCAGATGGATGAAATCCACCGCGCTCAGGAAGGTGCCCCACGTGCAGGACAGAGAGCCACGAGGAGGCCACCCTGGGCCTCCTCTCCTTCCAGCAGGAAGTGTCAACAGTTGCACAACCACTTTCATCAGAGAGTCAAGCAGGAACCCTGCCGCGCGCCCTCGCTCTGAGGTGGCCTGGACTAGAGGACGGTGGGGGTGGCTTTGTGTAGGGGTGGCTTTGTTTCTTGGGGGGTGGAGTGGGTTTGACTTCACCACTTGTTAATCCTGCACTGTGCTCCCATCATAAGCAAGAAATCGACTTTCAGCTGAGCCCTGGTGGCACAGTGGTCGTGTGCGGGGCTGCGACCCACGGGGTTGACGGCTCAAATCCAGCAGCAGCTCTCCAGGAGCAAGGCTGGGCTTCCTACTCCCACCAGGGCCGTGATCTACTTTCCAGCTCAGGCAGAGCACTTTGAAACCTATCCGTCTGACACCTGAAATGGGAATGGATCAGTGATTGCGACACCTCTGCCCTCTGTGGTTCCGTGACAACTTCGAAACGGACAGACAGATGTGCCGAGACCGTTGGCATCGGCTCATTGAGTCGGCTGCTTCAGAGCAGTCTGGGAAGCTCAGGCACCGTGCCTTGTTCCCGGCCCGTGAGAAGGAGCTGTGCACACGGGGGCGTTCTCCTCATGGTGATGTCGCTGAGTGAGAAGAAGCTGGGAAATGGCACGAGAGGCCGGGAGGTGATAAACTAGAGGGAGAAAAATAAAAGGAGATTAGGAGAATAGAGGCAAAAGTTGATAGAGAGAGAACAGAGGTGATCGCAATACAGGTTTTCCCTGGGTGACCAGGGGAGAAGTCAAGGAGCCCTGGTGACAGAGGGGCCCATGCACTGAGCTGGCAACCACAAGGCCGGCAGTTCAAACCACCGACCGCACCATGGGAGAAAGAAGAGGCTGTCTGCTCCTTTAAAGGCTAGAGCCTCAGAGACTCACAGGGACAGTTCTCTTCTGCCTCTAAGGTCTTCAGGAGTCGGTGCCAGCGCAAACGCAGTGAGGCAGTGTGGGGCAGAAGTCAGGAGGTACACTTGCTCCCCCAGGCCCCCTTCTTTTTTCTCTTAGGCCAAGGCCACTGTTGAGTTCAGGAGTCAGGAGGCTTTTTGTGCCTGTGCTAGTTCGGGTAGACTAGCGAAACAAATTCATTGGCGCTGGTCTGTGTATGAGGAAGAACTTTAGGGCTGAGCCCCAGTGGTGTAGTGGTTGTGCGCAGGACTGCGGCTCACTGGGACGGAGGTTCAATTCCAGCAGTGGGGCTGGGCCTCCTACTCCCACCGCCGGAGAGCAGTGATGCCCGCCCCCTCCCCCCCCAAAAAAGAGAAAGAACTTTATATACAAGAGTAATTGTACATTGAGAAAATATCCCATCCCTGGCCTGATCAAGTTCATCCGTCTGCTATGAGCCCATATGTCTGACATACTCGATAGCGTCCACTTCAGACACACGCATCACATGCAGTGACGCTGAATGCCAGGAGATCCCAGGCCGGTGGGTGGGAAGTCTCGTGGATCCAGTGGCGGTGGAAGCATCTCAGCCCTGACGTGGGTCTCCACGTGTCTCCCCCAGCTCCAGGGCTCTAGTGTTGCTCCACGTGTCTTGTCATCAGGAATACCCAGCCAAGAGTCTGTGTGTCCCGCCTCCAACCAGCCATCGATCTCCGTAGCGCGTCCAAGTGAAGTCATCCAGCAGCGACCCAATTGACAGGCTGCCCTCCACCCTCTCGCCCCCCACCGTCTCAAGCTCGTCCCAGATGATGTCACTACCACCGCGTCTCTGTTACCACTGTGTGTTTATTGAGACCTGTCCTGACGCGTTCCCTTTCCTTGCTACTAAGCGAGACTATTGCTGGGGTTGTTTTCTTCCTTCCTTTTTCATTCCCCCTCCCCTCGGGTGCCTGAGCAGCAGCACTCATCCGAACAGTCACCTGTTGTCCGTCGGCCAAAGAAAACTCATTCGCTATCTGTTCTGATTTCTTTTACATGTGTGTGTATACGTACATACATACGTATGTATGTATATATTTGTTTTTTTATCTGTTCCGGTTTCTTTTCAATGCTAGAATACCGTTGGACTTAATGTATATGTGTAAAGCCCTTCATTGTCGTATCGAGATACATGTATGTGCCTGCACGACCATGAGAGACTTCCGAGATGTGCTGCTTGATGATAGCGCTGACTTGCTTCTGGAGAGGAGCCATTCTTCCATCCGAGCCTTTCTTCTAGTAAACTCTCCGCCATCGGGATCCGATGTCTCGGGAGATCTTCCACGCAGCCCTCATGCCTTAGGGCCCTCAATAAAGTGGTGCCGGCTCGAACGTCTGATAGCACGGCACGGGCTGAAAATAGGTAGCCGGCAGCCACCCCGCTCTTCCCTGTTGGCTGACAGACTCGCCCCCTACATAGCGCAGCGGCGCAGCGTGACGGAACCGCACGACCGTCCGGACAGGCCGCTTGGCTTCCCGACGCGTGTGTGCGGGTTTCATCAGACTCTCCTAGGAGGTCTTTCCAGGGAGCTCCGGTGGTGGTGTGTGCTACGTGGTGGGTGAAGCCCACCCTCTCCACAGAAGAAGGAAGAGCCGCTCTGCTCCTAGAGAGATCCCCAGCCTCGGGAACCTGAAGGGCCGGTCTGCTCAGCCCTCCGGGCCACCACGAGGCACAGCGGACCCTGGCAGGGAGGTTTGCGGTGCTGCTGTGCAATCCTTGTCGCGCTGGGGAGGGGCCTCGCAAACACGGGGCCTGGGGCTCCATCAGCTTCGTCATCTCACTAGGCTTCAAGTCAGCCACCCCACCAATGGAAAACAGGCACCTCACAGGGAAAAGCTAGAAATGAAGCATGTCCTTTGGCCCCAGGATCCCTGTGCTGAGATCTCCCCCCCCACCCCCCAACCTCTACTGAGGAGGCAGAGAACTCACGAGAGACAACAAGACATGACAGCGTGCACAGAGAAATGACTGCTGCAGAGAGAGAGAGAGACAGAGAGACTGACTCCTGGACCCCCGTGGAATGAACGAATGAATGAGAGGGAGCGAGGCTTGCAGACCCACAGGAGAGGAGAGCTGACCATGCTTAGCTGGGAGGCTGCCTGCTTGCCTGCCTGGAGAGGGCTGCCTGCAGCCTCTTACTGGAAGAGCCAAAGAGCTTTCTGCCAAAGCCCTTGTAGAAACTGTAGACATTCTTTTTTCTCTGCCCCTTGTCGATCCTTTCTTTAAACACAGATCTCCCAACCTCAGCCTTTCTGGATCGCTCTACTGGCAGGTTCAAGTGCAGATTTCTGGGATGGGGCTTGGGGGGGTATTTTGGATTTTTTCCCTTATCCCCACCCCACTGATCTACACAGGGCGGCCACATTCAAACCCACAGCCTGGATTTCTTTTAGGTTACCCCCCTTTTAGCCTATCCAATCCCATATTCGCCGAAGACAGAGTTACACCCTCTCGATCTCAAACCTAGCTCCCCCCATCATGCCCATGCTGAGTTGCAGGGAGCTCCTGTGTGTGTGTGTGTGTGTGTGTGTGTGTGTGTGTGTGTGTAAGGGGTAGGGGGGGGTCTGAGACCGTGACCCGGGGCAGGCTAGGAAGCCCTGTCTTTCTCCCACCCTCTCAATAACATGCTAGTTTCCAGCATCCACGTATGTCTTTTACAGCACTAGGAAGGAGAAACATTCGTGTTCACAGTACAAGCTGCTAAATAAGTGGCGCTTTTTTATTTTGAAGTATTGGGGGGGGGGGTGCATAGCCCGAGGCTTGTTCTGTCCATCGGTTCAGTGCCATCAAGCAGAGGATTATGGTCACGGGCACAATCTGTTTAGAACAGATTGGACTCCTCGCCCCAATAGTCCTTTTTAAGTCATTCCAGTCTGTCTTTGCCTGGCCACTCCGCCCTGCACTGGGGCCCGGGGGCTCTGGATGAGGTGGAACCAGAAGAAACTGGCCTCTTATCCCTCATCTTGGTTACCTGCCTTGGCATCTGTCCCAGGCCACTTCGACGTCCTTCTCCCGCAGCCATAGGATGGCATCGCCTTCACAGGGGAACCACCCAGAGGACAGAAGCTGACTTCCTGTCCGCCCTGCCCCCTTTCTCTTAGGGTTGCAGCAGACCCCACTTCTGATGCCTTTGGGGTGGGGGGAGAGGCATCTGGCCCCTTCTAACCTCTCAAGAGGAAAATCCCTTCCTGCCTGTGAGCTGGAGGTCAGACCTGCCCCCACCGTCAACCTGTTTGAAATCCAGACGCCCATCATCCCACCCTGGGCTCCCAGTTCCTCCGCTGGGCTTAGTCCTTTGCTGCCACACATACCACACTGAACTGACAGGGGACGCTCACAGCGTTAAAATTCAGGCTCGGACGTGACTCTGTTGGACGCACCTTCCCAGCCGTTTCCACGGGCGGACAGTGCTCTTTCTGGCCCTCATCCCCTTTGGGCTCCATGGGCCTCTTGGGCTGGCCTGACCCAACTTGGACAAGTGTCCCGAAACTCTAGCACTGCCAGTGGGCACTGGAGGGGAGGCGCTTCTCTACTGGTCAGCCTCCTCGGGGCTGGGGTGGGCCTACTATTGGCCTTGCCCACGGGGACCAGGGATGTGAGAGAGAAGAGGCTAGCTGGTCTACAAGCCAGAGTCGCGGTGAGTGGACTCCCAGGCCAATCGCTAGCAGACGTTGGCCTAGCCCGCCAGGGCGAGGGATGAGCTGCCCGCAACCCAAGCGAATGAGGAGAGCCTTGTCTGACCCAGGGGGGCTGACGTTAATAACTGATGCTCGGTGGCTAGCTCGGGCCGGGCCCTTGCTTGTGCCTGTCGATGCTCCAGGTTCTAACCGGACAGAGGCGTCCTCTGAAAGCCAGGAGCCCGCCTGGTCTCAGTGCGTGGCAGGAATTTAGAGACTGGCTACCTAAAGGGGTCGAGAGGAAGGGCTGGGTCACGTGTCTTTGTGACAGTGCCTCACACCGAGATCGGGGGTCCTCTCGCCACTGGACAGATGGCCAGGGCTTCTCTGGGGTGTTTGAAGAAGCGGATGAAGGAGGAGACAGAGGTCCTCTACAGGTCTTCCTTATATTACCTAAGGTTGCTTTTCCCTGCTTGGAGGTGTGGACCCATGGCCAGGGATGATCACTAAGCAGGACACCATACACTGGACCCTTGAATCTGTACACCAGAGTCCCCTAGGGCTCGCAGAAGCGATCCTATCTCCCCTCTGTTCAACATAATCTGGGTGGATGGTGAATACTGCTTTTTTCTTGCCTAGGGGTCGAGATAGCCTTGTCTCATGGTGCTGTGCCTGTGAGGCGGATCCCATGGGAATGGGCTGAGGGGAAGAACGTACTTGACCAAGCTGCTACCCGCCCTCTGGACCAGCAGTGGGTTATAAAGTAGGGGCATCTGGCACCCTGCTAATGCCTCGGGAGTGACTAAAGGCCGGGGAGTCATCTTATCAGCGGCCAGAAAGGGTGCCACTAAGACAAGTTTTGGAGCTCCCTCCCAGACCCGATGGATGCCTGCAGAAGACGGCATGGCTGGTACCCCCGTCACCTCCCCATGGGGATTCTGCCTGCCCAAAGCTCTAATTGTTCATGGCAGCTGGGGACTGGTAAAATGATTCGGAGGGAAAGTAACTCCCCAGGGACGAATTCCTCTGCCAGCCGTGGCCTTTGTAACTCCCGTCAAGTGACTGAATGGGGCTGTGCCAATGAAGTGCTCATGGCCTGCCCTAAGGAGATTGGCCACCTTGCTGATCATGTAAATAAGCTTCACCGTATCCTCCCAACAATGTGTACGGAACCCTCCTGAGGGAGGTGTCTCTTCTTTCTCCCATCTTTTGGCAGTTTGTGGAACTTTGGAGATGCTGGGCCAACGCCGGCAGACAGGCATCGATTTTCCCCCTCCGGTCTGCCTTATTCGGGGTCCGCCTTTCCCAAGCAGATGGGGCGGTGGAAATGACCAGGACTTGGGTCAGGCCCACCGTAGCCTCAAAGCAGCAGCCTTGTTTCCGCACTTTTAAGGGGTCGGGCGCAGGGCCTCCCTACAGGCGCGGATGGTGAAGCCCCGTGCGATGCACGGCGAGAGAACGCGGCCTCTGGAGAAGGACAAGGCTGGCCGGGAAAGGAAGGCCCTCCCTGAGATGCAGCCGCAGTGGCTGCGCCCCACAGTGCACGGCACCGTCCAGGCCGTGGTTTGCTGAGTTGTTCGTGGGAGGGCGGGGAGGGGGTCACTGGAGGATGGCACTGACTTGATGGTGAGCAGCACTGCGAGAGGATGGGCCAGTTTTGCCATCCAGCCGTCCCAGGCCACGGAGGCAGAGAGGAGACAGCAAGAAACTCCAGTGGGAAAAGAGTACCAGCCGATGCAGCAGAACCAGGAGATGGTGCCAAGGACTGCATGGCTCACCGGTCAAGATCTGAGATCTGCTGGCAGAGGAGGCCGCCTCCGGCTCCTTAACAAGCCAGCCCACCAGGTCATAGGGCTCCCAGGGGGACCAAAGGACCAAGGTCCAGAGAGAGACCTGCCCGTGTGGGCCGACCAAAGGACTATAGCCAGAGTGGGTGCTGGCCTTCAGTGGTACTGCCTGTGAATACAGCGCAGAATCAAGAGCACGATGCATTGTTCTGCGTGGCCTTCACGGTCAATTACGGAACCGAGCAGGGAAGTCGAGTGCGGTGGGAAGGTTGGCTGGTGTCTGAAATGCTTTGTTTGTTTCTTTAAAGAAAGAGCAGGTGCAGCTCTGACCTCCACTTCGCTCTTTGGGAATCAGCCGGGGTCGCTTGATCTTGACCTTGGTCTTGATTCTCCTGGGGACGTTCAAAGGGATTGGATACCCTCACCACGACTTCTGTGCCTTGGTGTTTCGCAGCCGCCAGGTCTGTGTTCTGCGCCGCTTAGCTCGCGATCGCACTGGCCATGGGAGAATTCCACAGCTCAGTAGGCAGCTCGTTGGGGAGTCAACCTTGGGTTGTCGTTCCCTCGCGTATGTGAGTCTCCTTGCGGCCACCGACCCATGAGCCCCAGAGCCTCCGGGGTGAGTGGGAGAGGCATCCTGCTCCGTCGATAAAAACCACTTTTCCGAAATCAAGAGCAGCCTTGGTGATGGGAACACAGTGGTGCCGGACTCTACCCTCCAGCCGGGACGTGTTGGTTTTGTGTCCGAAGGGGTTTTTATAAGCACTCTAATGTAATGATGCATGGCTTCATCAGTTCCTTAGCACTAACTCAGAAAGTGAACCTGGTTGGTGTCTTTGTTTTTCGGGGGAAATCTGTGCCCGTTCGTGTGCAGAGACGTGCCGCCGAAGTCCCTAAAATTCATACAATACACGGGTCCCAGCCGGGCTTTCGGCCGCTTACCGCTCCTCTTCACGGAGATCTTTTGCAAAACAGTCGCGGGTTGACGGCACTTCTCAGACACCAAAATACGAAATCAGAAACAAGGGGTGAACACACACAAATTCCTCCTGCTAAGTATATTTCACGGCCGCTGAGAGGCTGATTCTGAGCAAAACTGGGAAGCGCGGGTGACCCCCTCCCCCCCCCCACCCCCAAGCTGGTGCTGGTCCTTCTGTCCCTGTTGCTGGTTTTGTCCTGGTGCTGATAGGGGTGAGAGCCAAGGTGTCTGAGGACACACACACACACACACACACACACACACACACACACACCCCGTGGCCACCTGAAGCCCCGCCTGCCCGTCTGAAGGCGTTTGAAAGCTACCACTCAGGACAGCAACCCTGGTCTTGAGGCCACAAGAAAAAGGCACAGTCCATTCGCTCGCTCTCCGACTTGTGTTTGGTCGGCGACGGTTTACCTCTCTGGATTGTACCAGGGAAGCAAAACCGGACCCAGAGGCCTGAACCCCGGACTGTTGGTTTGGCAGGTTGTGAACCATGGCGGTGTGGATCCAGGCCCAGCAGCTGCAGGGAGACGCCCTGCATCAGATGCAAGCCCTCTACGGCCAGCACTTCCCCATTGAGGTGCGCCACTACCTCTCCCAGTGGATTGAAAGCCAAGCTTGGTAGGTGGGCAGCCAAAAAATGAAATAATAATAACTTACCATGTAGCAAGGAGTGGGGGGCAGGGTGAGGGAGGGAGGAAGGGAGGGAGGGAGGGAGGGAAAGAGGAGCTGATTGCCAGGCCTCAAGCAGAAAGAAAAGGCTTTGAAAAGAATGATGGCAACTTATGTACAAATGTGCTTGATACAATGGATGGATGGACGGACGGACGGGTGGTGACAAGAGCTGTCCCAGGCCACGGTTTTAAAAAAAGAAAAAAATGTCTATAAAGCCTATCCCCAGAAATGAAATTACCCATCTAGCCTGCGGAACCCTGCCTTTCTGTGGCTTCTCCCCTCCCCACTCCTTCCTCTCTCCCTCGCTGTCCTCTCCCACCCCCGCCCAGCTCCCACCCCCCACCCCATAGCCGTGAACGCCTGGTCCTGGCGTGTATCAACCACGTTTCTTGCTCTGTGCTTCTCCTTGTCCTAAAGGTGTTATTCGCTAGGTAAAAGTGTTCTTTTTTAAATAGGGTTCTTCCCTAATAAATGTTTGCTAAGAGCATTGGATCGTCACAGTCGACTTTTGGAGTATGCTTGCATGCCCACGAGGTCCCAGTCGTGTCGGTGGTAGGGTTTTCACGGAAGGATAAACAAGGCCCCTAAAGCCCCGACCTTTAGAGGATCTGTGTTCCGTGGGGCAGGCAAGTGGGAGAAAGACGAGGGTTTGGGGCAGCTCTGCGCCAGCAGCCACTCGAGGGCCGTGAGAGAGAGAGAGAGAGTGCGAGGGGGGCGACGAAGGAAGTCGGTGTTTCTGTGTTGCTACACGGTCCCAAATGTAACACCGGGTACGCTGATCAGAAATGGACTTTAGGGCCGAGCCCCGGTGGCGCAGTGGTTGCGTGCGGGACTGCGGCCCACAGGGTTGATGGCTCAAATCCAGCAGCAGCTCTCCCGGAGCCAGGCTGGGCAGGGCAGTGATGCCACAGACACAGAAAGAAAAGAAATGGACGTTATGTAGACACAGAACCGAAAAGAAAACATACCACCGAGGTGGTAGCAGTCACCTTGTGTCCGTTGACAGCTTGAGGCAGCGTTTTTCTTTTTGCTTGTTTTCCACGTCGCTGTCAGCACCAAGGAAACGCGGTCTCCAAGCACTGGGTGGGTGGCACTGAGGCCTCCCCCAGGAGCAGGTCACCTGGGCGCCCGGTGGGTCTTGTCAGTCAACAGGGACCTGGTCATCAGACACTGCCCTTCCCCCCCCCCCCCCCCACCCCCGGGAGGCAGCGGAACCACCGAGAAGCCGGCCTTTGGACCGCTGTCTGCAGAGGGCGAAATCCAAGCCGGTGGCGTCGCCTGGGACTCATTGCCATGGCATGGCATGCCAGTAGCAGCTGTCCGCCGCGGAACTGGAGAGGGCCCAAGGGAGAGCATTTCCTAGGGAATTCGAAAAGGAATTCTCCGCCTCCTGTGACTCCGGGAGGGAAAAGCGGCAGCTCCGTGTGAGCGTGTCAGGCACACGGTGGGGGCTTGTTCATTTCCTTTCCGGCTTTCATCATCTGGATGCTTCGGAAAACATGAGTCAGAAGTTTCTGTTGGTTTGAAACGGCACTGAGCTGGTTTTCCATGGTGTCTTCTCCCTCCACCGGTGCTCAAGTGACTTGTATTGATGGGAGTTCAATTTTGAAAAACCTAACCAAGTCTCTTTCGAGCAGAGAACGACATTTTCAAGGACAGGAGCCAGGCCTCGATTTCCCCGAGTGCCTCGGCGCTCCCCAGGGCCGGTTTTGCTGCTGGCAGTAGAGGTGTCGCTTGAGAGCGTTTGACGTGAGCGTGTGTTACTCAGTTCAGCGTGGAATGAAAGGT
Organism: Nesogale talazaci; assembly: GCA_004026705.1. Taxonomy (NCBI): domain Eukaryota; kingdom Metazoa; phylum Chordata; class Mammalia; order Afrosoricida; family Tenrecidae; genus Nesogale; species Nesogale talazaci. The sequence continues at coordinate 6,958 of PVJH01032207.1, read as the reverse complement.
TGGCTTTCTTCGCTGCCTTCTCAAGTGACAACTTGGGGATCTTCCTGGATGAAGGAAGACACTCGTGTCGCGGTGAACCCTTTGGCGTGCCTGTTTGAAAATAGCTACCGGCTGAGCCCCGGTGGCGGAGTGGTTGTGCGCGGGACTGCGGTCCACCTGGTTGGAGGTTCAAATCCAGCAGCAAGGCTGGGCCTCCTACTCCCACCACCAGAGGGCAGTGATGCCCCCAAAACAAAAGGAAAGTAGCTACCAATTTCCCCGGGGATCGTAGAGGACAGAGCCTTTAGCCACCATTCGTTCTCTTGTTGAGCTTGAAAGCAGGTCAGAGGTCATTGAAGGTGATTCCAATCTGTCAGCTGTCTGGCTCCTTCCATGTGAGCTCAGTCATTTAATACTGCCCAGGAGCGACTGTTGCTCAAGTTGCTTAAAAGAAAGGAAGGCAGGAAGGAAGGAGAGAGTGAGAGAAGGAAGACTTTCCAGTCTTTGTCACTCCATGATCTCAAAGTCTCTGAGGAGCCAGCTTTGCCTGTGGTCCCAAGTCTGCCGCTAGTGACAGACTGCTGCGGCTTGCTTGACCTCTGCTAGACATCAACTGCCTTAATGACTTGTTTCCAGGGAGTTGTGGAAATAGTAGTATAAAGTGTGTGTGTGTGTGTGTGTGTGTGTGTGTGTGTGTGTGAAAGACCTGTCTCTACTTAAGAGATAAGTTACTGAAACTGGCAGCAGGGCTGAGCCCCGGTGGCATAGTGGTTGAGTGCAGGACTGCGGCCCACTGGCTTGGCGGTTCAAATCCAGCAGCAGCTCTCCAGGAGCAAGGCTGGACCTCCCACTCCCACCAGAGGGCAGTGATGTCCCCCCCCAAAAAAAAAAAAAAGAAAGAAACTGGCAGCATAGACGGAGGACTCCTTGAGACTGGCAAGAACAGGTCAGGGAGCACCTTCCTGACCCGCTGGTCCCGAGGGGAGAGCTATAAATAGGAAAGGATCAGGACCCACATTCCCTTGATGCCCTCACACGCCGTCCTTTCCCCCTCCACTCAAGGTGCATGGCTGGAGGAGGAAACACCAGGGCGCCGTAAAAGAAAAGAAGGGAGACGATGATGAGTTTGTGGGGAAACCCAGGATCTTGTCGGGCCACTTTCCCAGGAACTCCTGGACGCCCGTTGTCAACAGCCCCACCCAGGGGATGAGGGCTTCGGAGCAGATAGCGGTGGGATCCAGTCCATTCTTCGTGGACAGTGAGCATGGAGAAGAAGTATATGGCGGCTGCATTGATACAGGCTCCTGTGCTGCCCTCTGTGGACATATGCGTGTAATTTTTCCCCCTAGGGATTCAGTAGATCTCGATAGTCCACAGGAGAACATGAAGGCCTCCCAGCTCCTGGAGGGCCTGGTGCAGGAGCTGCAGAAGAAGGCCGAGCACCAGGTGGGGGAGGATGGCTTTTTGCTGAAGATCAAGCTGGGCCACTATGCCACGCAGCTCCAGGTGGGTGCCAGCGTCGGGGGCCCTCCGCGTCGCGCTCCGGCGGCACCCTTCATCTCCCGACTTTCTGTGGGAGACGCTCGAGGAGCCTTGGCGTTGCGGGGGTGACATGCTGAGCAGCTGACCCGACACTGGCACTTTGAGCCCGGGAGAAGGAGGTGGCCATCTGTCGTCAGCGAGACCACCGCCCCACCCCATACCCCTGGGACTCCTCAGGCCCTTCTGCCCGGCAGGAGCAGGCCGTCACACTCAACTCCACGGCCATGGGTTTGGGTTTTGTTTTGTTTTTTCATTATGATGATTTTTTTGGAGGGGGGGGTTGGAAATGTTGATTCGCTTCTGCAGCCCTGCTGAGCTGCCTGGGACGTGCCTAAGACTCTTGGGTTTGGTTTGGGGGGTGGTGACTTCTTTTTCTTTTTTTCTCTACTTTTTATTTGGTAGCCATCTCCACATGACAAAAAAGTTACGAGACCGTCGCAAGAAAAAGTTCTGCCTGTGCTTTGCACAGATGAACCTTTCCTTTGTCCTCCTTTGCCTCTCTTCCTACCTCTGTTCTCTCTGTCTGTCTGTCCATCTGTCACCTGGGAGCAAGTGCACACCCCACTCCCCGTTCCCCTTAGTTCTTCAGGGAGCGAGCAAACCTCTTCCATGGGAGTGATACCAACCTCGGGACCCCGAGAGAGCACTTGCACAGACCCTTCGAGGGTCCCCTTTTCTCAGCCGACTCTAGCACACCCTGTAGGAACAGTGGGCTGCCCCCTCCAGCCCAGGATCAGAGATTGCATGTATGCCCGTCATCTCTTCCTCTGAAACTGCCCCTCCCCGCTCTTCATCTTTCACTGTACGGACTGCTTCCTTTCTTTTAAAAACAATACAGTCCTCCCTTGTTTTCCAAGACAAGATGTTCCTGTGGGTGGGTTTGTTTGGTGTTCTCACCGGATTCAGCACTTGATCCAGGTGGGCATTCTCCATCCATGATGGTGTCACCTATGAATGGGTGGGGGGCATGTCCAGAGACACCCAGTGGCCCTTCCCCCCCCCCCTGGCAGTACAAACCTGGACTGCCCAGTCAAGGTGTGGTCCAGGCTCCTCAGAGGTGACCCTTTACGGACTGGTCCTGTTCCCAGCAGCAGTCCCGTAGTACTTCAGGCCAGTTCAACACGTTCTGGAATGCACTTCCTGCTGGTGTTCTCACCTTTGGGCCCATGGTGACGCCATCATGGCCTCTCCAGTTTCCCGTCCTGGGAGCTCCCTGTGCCAGGCCGCAGCTGGGGTGAAACGGGGGAATGTCCATCTTGGGTTCTTTCAGAACACGTACGACCGCTGCCCCATGGAGCTGGTCCGCTGCATCCGGCACATTCTGTACAACGAGCAGAGACTGGTCCGAGAAGCCAACAACGTGAGTGTCCCCGGGCGTGGGGAGACGGCTTGGGAAGTCCTGCCTCCTCCCTGGGTCCTACGTGGTGAGGGTGACTCCGGGTGGCTTTGTTGGCGTCTGTAAGACCGGGGTTGTCCTGCGGGTAACACAAGAGAGAGCAAACATCATCGCTGACCTTCATGGCTCTGTGGCCTCGGCCAGTTTCCCGCCATAAAGCAAGGTGAACGGTGTCACATCATCCAACCCTGACGGACCGTGTCGGAGCAAAAGTACGTCCACCCGCTGCCGGGATGGCTCAGGGGAGACTCCTCCTTCCTGGCCCCGCTGAGTGAGGCGTTGCAGGACTGGATCAGCAGGGTCCTGAGAGGGACACAGAGGGTGTAAGGTGTGCACCCCATACGCCCCGCTCGGTCAGCAAGGGGACAGGGAGCAGGTGGCCCTGGTCACATGCTTCAAAGGGGGCCACTCGCGGCCTCCCTCCAGTTGAGGCTAATCACAGGGACAGCCCCGCCCACCCCCGAGTGGGCTTCTGATACTGTAACTGTTTATGGGAGTAGAAAACGCGTTTTTTCTCCCGCCTACAGCAGGGCGCTGCGTGTTTCGTGTTTCCAGTACCTGGGCTGGGTGCCGGGTCCCAGACAGAAGTTTCTCCCCGGCTCGAGGAAGGTGTCAGAGCCTATCACAAGGGTTCCCACGATGGGTCTGTCTCTTCCCGGGAACAGCGCCCCTCTGCCTGTTTGAAACACGTCTGCCCCTGATCCGGGACAGTGGAGAGGTCTCTGCTGTGGCACCGCCATGGATCTGTGCAGCACTGCTCCCAGGGGCGGTAGCAGGCCCCTGGGGAAGCATGGTCTATCAGGACACCCCTTGTGTCCTCTCGTCCCCACGCCGCCACCCCACTTCCGAATATGTTTACGTCAGCTGTTGAGGGCCCCGTGGCAGGAACTGGCACTGGCTTTTCTGAAGAGCTAAGGACCACGGCTTGCTCCCCTCCCCGCCGCCCCGCTCACTCGCCCGGTACCCCCTGGTCTGCCCCCAGGGGAGCTCTCCGGCCGGGAGCCTGGCTGACGCCATGTCCCAGAAGCACCTCCAGATCAACCAGACCTTCGAGGAGCTGCGCCTGGTCACGCAGGACACGGAGAACGAGCTGAAGAAGCTGCAGCAGACGCAAGAGTACTTCATCATCCAGTACCAGGAGAGCCTGCGGATCCAGGGTGAGGCTGGCAGGAGGGACCAAACACACCCCCGCCCCACCCCGGGTGGAAGGAAGCTCAGCTCTGGGTGGGGCACGGTGGGTTTTCCATTCCGAGGCAGTCTCCTTTCTCTGGAGGAAGCAGAGGAGCTCTGCCTGGTGACACCACAGGCCAGCTGTTCCCTGGGAGAAAGCTGGGCTGACACAGGGACCGATTCAGGGGCGGGAGCATCCAGTGAGGGCGGTCGGTGCAGGACAGGCAGGTTCTGTCCTGCTGTGCACGGACTGGCTGTGGGCCGGACAAGAGCAGCGACAGAGGGAGATGGCAGCGGCCTGGCCGTGGTTGCCCACCGGTGGGAGTCCTTTGTCCGGAAGACTTCGCTGAGAAGGGTCAGGAGGAGAGAAGATGAGAAGGTGGGGCGGGCAAGGGTTACCCCAGGAAGAGCGTCTCTTCAGAAGGGTCTCTCAGTCTGCATTGACAGCCCGTGGGTTAATGCTTGTGTCTATGGGAGGCATTTTATGAATGCTCCTTCTGGAAGAAATAGAAATCGCAAATAGGTCATTTACACGCATTGGGCTTTTTTTTTGTTTTTTTTTTTTGGGGGGGGGGCGGGCATCACTGCTCTCCGGCGGTGGGAGTAGGAGGCCCAGCCCCACTGCTGGAATTGAACCTCCATCCCAGTGGGCCACAGTCCCGCGCACAACCACGACGCCACCGGGGCTCAGCCCGCATTGGGCTTTTTAAAAAAAAAATCATTTTATTGGGGGCTCATACAATCCATCCGTGCATCCACTGTATGCAAAACACCTTTGTACCTTTGATGCCACCATCATTCTTCAAACATCTCTCTTCCACTTAAGCCCCTGGTGTTGGCTCCTCCTTTTTCCACCCCCTCCCCGCTCCCTCATGAACCCTTGATAATTTATAAACTATTATAACTTTGTCTTGTGGATTTTTAAAGCCGTTTTATTGGCACATCATTTGCATATCATACAATTCCATCTTTCAAACATCTCAGGGAGAAGTGTGCAATCACGACCACATCCATGTTAGAGCAGCCCCTCCCCAACCACGCACACACGACATGCTTTGTTTTGTTTGATTTTTTGAGAGGTTTTCCTGCATGGGAGTGGGGTCCTGGTGGAGGACTGGCTAGGAGTCAGGCTGCAGTCCTCGGGGTTGGCAGTTTGAAACCACCAGCCGCCCCCTGGAGCCAAACTGAGGCTGCTGCTCCAGTCGACAGTGAGGCCCTCGGGGTGCTCTTGCCCTGTCCTGTCAGGCTGCCAGGAGTCACGGGACTTTGAAGTGGTTATCAAATGAGGATAGGATCAGTGCCAACGGTTGTATTTTTTTTTTAATTATGAAGACTGTTTTATTGAGGTTTGGGTGGAAGTTTGTGCCACAAGCTCGGCTGCCGTTTGACAAGTTCTGCACAGGACTCGTTCACGAGTTACTCTCGTCACAGCAGGTCTGCACTCTCCGTGTCCGGCTCGTCCCCTCTCCGGGACCCCGAGTCCCTGCCCCTCATCTTCTCATGACCACTCTCCAGCCATGGGCGCCATTTTTCTTCACCTGCCAATGGTTTCTAGATCTTACGGGCAGGCACCTTTCTTCCGTGTGCCATTCTCCTGTCTCGGGAGAAGCTCAGGCCTCGGCTCACAGAGTCTCAGGCCAAAAGACGCTCCCTGGAAGTGCCCCCTTCTGAGCCGGGGTTCACAGGGGTCACCAAAGACCATCAGAAAACACACATTTCTGATGGTCTTAGGAACGGCTCCTCTCTCCGTCTCTAGGAGGTCCCGCCCACATGCAGGAACACCCACCCATGGGGTCACCACCCCTCACCCGAGGACCTGGATGTATTAGGGTGGAGGCATTAGGGAGGTTGAGAACCACTGAGTTGCTGTACTGGTCTCGGGGCAGAGGAGGCCGGGACTCCAGGACTGTGGCCGCTAGACACGTTTCTTCTCGGAGACCCGGGCTGCCGTGAGTCCGAGGCCGGCACTGCTCCTGCAGGAGGGGCAGCCTGCGAGAGCTCCACAGTGGAGGAGTGCTCGGCGGCTAGCCGGGAGGGTGCGGGTTCAAACCCAGGCAGCAGCACAGGCGAGAGAGACGAAACCAGAGGAGACGATTGTGTTTGTCACATGCGGTTGCCAAGCAACAGGTTCCCTCTGAGGACACACCGTCATGATTGATGGCTCCCTGAAACATCTGTGAGGCCATAAATCCTCTCAAGGGGACTGTCTTTCTTCTCCCTGTCCCCGGAGGCCTGTCATGACACACGTAGGCCTGAGTGACAGTGGGTGGTGAGTCAGTGTGAGGATGTCCTCTTCTTGTCTGAAGGCCCTCTGCCCTCCCCCCCACTCTGACCCCAGAGAGGACACCATCCACAGGGCATTGAAGACTTCCCTGTGGTTTCACCACCTGCCCTGTGACAGAGCCTGGGCTTCCCGGATGCTGCTGTTTTATGGCCTTGGGTCCGGTGCGGGTCTGGGTGGCACCCGTCCTGCAGGGTCAGCTCCGCCTCCTCAATCAAGTTCACCGGCTGACACACAGACTGTGGGTCCGTGTGTGCCAGCGAAGGCCCCACTCCCTGCAGCAGAGCCGAGCAGTTGCCTCACGTCTTCCCAGACTCCTTCCAGAAGCTCCTGCACACTGCCTGGAGAGACCTAAGAGGGTCCCTATCTTGCTGGCAGCCCCTATCTTGCTGGCAGCCCCGTGGCCCTTGCTGGGGTGGGCAGGGCGCAGGTCACTGTCCAGAGGACTCTAGGTGTCTGGGCCTGGACAGCCCTCTGTCTGCTCTATCCCCTGCAGTGAGATCCTGGGTTACAGATGCTCAGGTGGTCTTTAAGTCCCTTTCCCTCCTCCCATTGTAAGCATTTCACCCTGCATGAGACTGCCCACAGCT
>PVJH01032206.1:0-22909 GCA_004026705.1 Nesogale talazaci | reverse complement strand
TGACTTATCAATCTCAGGCAGCAGCTAATGGCTGTTTGTTTTAAATATGAGATCATAGCTTAGTTATATAATTTATACTTTCCTCTTTTTGATACATAGGTGACTGTAGTCATGGATGGGAATCTTTCAAAATTTATTGAAATCCTCTGTTTGTCAGCCAACTTTCTGAACTACATTGTTGTACTCTCTGGAGCAGGACAGAATTATAGATCCTATTGAAAATATTTCTCATCCTTTCCCATGCCCACAATTTGTAAGATGAGAAATTCACTTTTTATCTTTTTATTCCCCCTCTTCCCTATCCTATTGTCATTCAGTTATACTTTCATTTGCTTTACCATTACCATTTACAATGCTGGCATTTTCATTCTGCAATTTCTTCTGTGCTTTGCGTTTAATTGACTCTTCAGGTTGAAAGTCAATGAACCAAGCATACCCTATTATGGTTATAGAAAGCTTTTTCTATGCTAGGTCAAGTATGGTGATGTAAGTGCCCACACCTTGGAGGGCGTGTGTGCACAAACACACACACATACACACATACATTTCCATAGGACTAATATTATGGCTTCACTCAAATTACTTGATGTACAATGTATAGTATCAGTATCATATACATGATATGTTCCTCAACTCTCAATTGTCAAAGAGTGTGTCGTGTTTTACATTGATTCATACATAGCTCATATCTTTCATGTGAACTTCTCCCTCCTTATTTCTTACTAAAATTCTGGGGGCATGGTGGTTAGGTGCTCAGCTATTAACTGTTTGAACCCCACAACTATTCTATGGGAGAAAGATGGACAATTTGCTTTGCAGTCTTGGGAGTCCTGGGAGGGTCATTCTATTCTAACAGAAAGGGTCACTATGAGATGGAAATTGAATCAATGGCACTGAGCTGTTTAACTCAAAAGTAGTAATTCTTATGATTTAATGATCTCTTGTCAAGCAATAGCCTAACAAGAATACAATGTGACATAAACTATTCAGTTCAGACTGAATGATTCTACTGTTTACTTGGTTCACCTACATGCTACCAATTCTTTCTCTTGACTTTATGATTCTCAGTGCTTTTTCTTCATCTCTAAATATTTCTATGAACTCCATTACTCTGACCTAAAGTGGGAATATTTTCAAGACTTTGCGACTAGAAGTGCAGGAAGGAAGAGGCATAGTTTGGAGTCAGGAAATAACCTGCAAAGTGATGACTCTCGTCTTCAAGAACACAAAGACTCCACTCTGAGACATTAGTATTTAACAAAAACCTTTGCCAAGAAAGTTAATTGAAGGCTCCTTTTAGAATAGACTCTAGGGCAATGAATTTCAACCCCATCACCAACATTCCAGAAGGAATTTTACATTTACTGCCTATAGATTGATGAGGATACAGGGATCCCCTGTACTGACAACCACATAAGAAACAAGATACAATGTCTATTTTGCTTTGCTGAGCTCATCAGGAAGTGACAATGCCTTCGTGTTTCTGTAAGGGTGCGTCTTTCTCAAGACTTTCCTTTTACACTGGTATGAAAGTGTCTTCCCACCTATTGGTTTAGTGAGCAGAATAGCCAAGTTGGTTTGGCCTTTTTAGCTTCTGTCCAATGTCAATGTCAATGTGAGATGATTTGATGGAAGCCTCTAGACCAGTGGTTCTCAACCTTCCTAATGCTATGATCCTTTCATACAGTTCCTCATGTGGTGGTAACGCCCAATCATAAACTGATTGTCATTACTACTTCATAACTGTAACTTTACTACTGTTCTGAATTGGGTGATTTCTGTGAAAGGGTTGTTTGACACCCCCCCCCCCCAATAGGGTCATGACCCACAGATTGAGAACTGCTGCTCTATAGCATTGGCTTTCAGGGTTTGTTTGTTTTGTGTGTGTGTGATTTTAAATCTAGAATTACTGATAATCTGGTAATATACTTTATATCAAAATTCAGTGACCACATATAAACATAAATATGCACTTAATGAAAAACAATTTTCACAGAATGACTTACTACATGCAAAGTGATCCTATATTTGATTTCAGATTTTAGAATTCTGATCAAGACCTACTAAAATTATTTTAATAGTTTCATAGTGTGAAACACTGTTATAGAAACTGTCCTAAGAAGTAGCTGAGAATGTGCTATGAGTTTTCAAAGAAATGTCACAAAATACTGGCGCTAAAGCTATCTCCTTTGTTTTCTAACGTTAGTACCTAAAGCCTTATAATATTTATGGAACCTAATGATTCTCAGTCAGCTTTGGTACACAGGCATTTTTTTCCAAGATACAAGTTCAGAGGAAACTTCACTGCAATCAAGACCACATACCCACAAGACAAAACCCCCGAACCAAACTCAGTGCCATCCAAACAATGCCACTCCATAGGACTGAGTATAACTGACTGAGTATAACTGTGAGTTTAAAGACTGTAACTCTTTAGAGGACTAGAAAGCCACATCTTTATCCCTCAGATTGACTGGTGGCTTCAAACTGATGACCTCGCAGTTAACAATTCTACTCTTAGCCCCTACACCAAAAGACAGAAGTGGCCCAGCAATGGCCTAGCGGTCACTGTCGTAATTGGTTGAAGAGAATGTATGTGGTCAGTATGTGCTTCTTGTGTCATGTTGTTTGTTGTTGTTAGGGGCCGTGGAATCAGTTCTGACCTGCACCAACCTTATGCACAACAGAAGGAAACACTGCCCAGTCCTGTTCCCTCCTCCAATTGTTCTCATGCTTGAGGCCATTGCTGAAGCCATGGTGTCAATCCATCTTTTTGAGGACCTTCTTATTGGCTTACCCTCTAGTTCATAAAACATAAGGTCCTGCTCCGGGGGCTAGTGTCTCCTGATAACGTGTCCAAATTATGTATGATTGAGCCATGCCCTTCTTACTTTAAAGGGGTACAATAGCCGCACTTCTTCCAAGACAGATCAGCATGGAATTTACAATTTGTTTTCAGAGAATTTTCATCAGAAAGATTTAAGCTTTGACGGATGATCTGAATCTTCTGTATTTGGGGAGCTTCATCAAATGCCTGAAAGCAAATACCCTGGGAATGATGCTATAATGTAGCTGTGCATGCCAGAAGTGCTCCTAGATATTTAAGTGAAAAAGAGTCCCTCATAGTTGTACAAAATTCGTCAAGCTCTTCAAGATGGAGACAAATTTGGGGCTAGCAAAGAAAAGGAATCAACCAAAAATCTGAGGCATGTATAGTAAGTTTCTGTTGTACAAGGAAAGGAATTCTGTATTCAGAACTGCTTTCTTAGAAAATTAGAAAGAATGGCAGTGAATTCTAAATCAAAAACACATTTTAGTGAAATAACCCATGACTGAAAAGTAACTATGAGTCTACCTAGGGTTTGCATCAATTGATTATATAGTGCATAAGTGAGAGTTTGTTTTCAGTTGTTATTTGGGGAATTGAGTACTTTTAAAATAGCAAAAAAGTTGCATAAGGTGCAGAGTTTTAAGTGGAATCTGTCAGGCTACTGAAAAATCTTCAGTGCCCGTTAACTTGTATAAAATAAAAAGTCCAATGCCCCTGGGTAGTTTTCTTTACTTCCCACTGGGGGTGGGGAGAAGTTGACTTAATGTTTGCCCCCCTTAACCCTTACAAAAAAGTTTTGTTGAGGATTCCTTTAAGTAATAGCCACACAAATAATCGCAGATTAGAGTGTCATACAACTCCATTAACTAGGTGAAAGAAAAATAGCAACATTTTCATTTCAATGAGGTGTCAGCTCCCTCCCTTGCTATACTATGCATCTTAATGTCCTTGCTGTCTACACTGACTTGGGGTTTCAAGGCTCTGTCGTTACTTGGTAATTCCTTTCCCTAATTTCTTGTGACACACAGCACTTAAATTCACCAGAAATTTGAGGTGAGGCAGAGAGGATTTCTGCAGACTGACTTACTCTATGCAGAACACTCATTTGCATTATTCATTAGGTAAGAGCACTGATTTGCATCTCATTCTGGTTGTTTCCTTTAGGTGAAAAAAATGCTGGAGGACTCTCCATATTCCCTCAATTTCATATATTAATAATAATTAGAAGGGGTATTAGACTTGATTGCAGATCTATGATTTGTCCTATACCATTTTAAATTTCTCTTAAAAATAAGGAACCTCTGTTCTTACATGTTCAGACCAATGTGCCTTTTCCCCATGTGTTTAAAATATTGAGCATTTGATGAGAGTTCTCAATACATAAATATACTTATTGAGATGCAAAATGAGACATTTTTAATCATGGAAAAGAGGAGGGGAGTCGAGGAGACTCAAAAGAAGCCTAGGCACAAGTACAGCACTGAAGTCTCCCTAAATCTCATTTCAGAGAAAGTCCCCAGCAACAGAAGCATGTCACACATGTGTTGATACAGCTGGTAATAAATTCTTCCTCTTTTGATGGTCAAGTTCAAATGAAGAAATTTTATTTTGCATTTTCCACTCAGAAGCAATGGCCAATTGGGATTATATTTTCTTATAGGCTTTTGACCCAAGATAATATAAATATATACAGATAACTTCTGAGTCCCTAGTATGTGCAGTTCCCTGTGTTGGCCTTCAGAATTACTGTGGTGGGGACCAGAAAAAAAAACTTTAAGAAATATTTCTTGTGTGCTTGGTTTATAATTTCAACTCCCAGTGATCACAGTGAAATAATACTGTGGGACTTTAGTAAGTAATGTCTAGCTATTTCCTGGGATTCTGAGGTTTCAGGTGCATAGACGTCTCTGATCTTTGAAGGCACATTCAGTTGGAACCACTGGCTCACTTACAAGGAGAAGCAGGATGCAGTGTGGGCAACCGACATCCTTATCCTCCTTGGGAGAGAAAGGGGCAGAGGGGTCAGAATTTCATTCTTCTGCCAGTTGATTTGTTGCTCTCAGTTGCCACCTGAATAAATGATGGCAGCCTACTGAAGGCTGCAGCAAATCTAGTGTCATGGATCAATTGCAGCATCCAAAATTGAAAGAGAATTCCTAAGATATTAAGGTGACATTATAACTAGAAACATGGTACCTAGCTGCCTGGGCTGGTTTGTTTTGAGTAGAAGCACCATACAAATTACGCATTGTTTCATCAACACAGGGTGCAGAAGATTAAATCAATTCCTTCGCTCTGCTTTTTCATGTCTCCCAAAGCCTTTCATTCAGTGAAGGTAGAGGTCATCAGGAACATTCATTATCCTTGTTCACTGGGCACCCCGTCACCCAACTGCTGTTTATTCTTGTCTGGTTCCTGTGATTCATGCCGCGATGCAAACCAGCTACTTTTTCTTGTGGCATGGCTGAATCCAGCACACTTCAAATGCGTAAAGTCTTCTGGCATCCCCATAAGGAACACCATTTTCGAAATAGCCTTCATTTGCATTAGGCCAAAACCAGAATCCTGTCCAACATTCTATTTTTGGCAAGTGATCAGTTTGATCATCTCCAAATTGTATTTTTTACTCAAAGAGCATGCATTTTCCCACTTTGAGCCTTCCAATAAACATTGGAATCACTAAGTCACATTTCAATTATTTAGCTATGACCAAATGATGATTTTTCAATGCAAACACTAGTATTTTAAAAATCAGGAGTGCTTCGGCTGTTTGTATTAGTTTTGAATGGTTGTACCGTTTTGGAGACATCCATCTTTTGTTACTATCACAGTGGGTGTGCAGTGTCATGCTTCTTAAAAGCATCACTGGCAAGCTGTCTCTCATACAGAATCCTGAATGAATGAGGGATATTATATTTGAATGATTTCCGCACATTTAGAAATAAGATGGCCAAAGCCCAACGCTTGATGCTTCTTCCTGATCCACCCCCTTTGTTAACCACATGGTCAGCAGTTCAAAAACACGAGTGGCTCATCAGGAGAAAGACAGGACTTTCTGCGCCCGTAAAACATTACAGTCTTGGGAACTCACAGAGGGCAGTTCTACTTCGTTGGATAGAGTCACTATGAATTGACATCTACTCAATGGGAGTATTTTTAAAAAAGCATTCTAGCAAATATGATTACCTTCCCTCTAGTTGCTTAAGCCAACAGCTTAGTAATCTTCCTGGATTCTCCCTTTTGCTCATTTGACTGTTAACAACACGGTCAGCGGTTCAAATCAAGGCAAAAAGGGGTCCAAATCTGTTCAAGTCTGTTCCTGTGAAGATATACACTCCTGGATACTCTGTGACTTAGAATTTACTTGATGGCAGCTGTTGGGTTAAAGTCAGACTAATACTATTTTGTAAGAAACCACTACAAAAATAGAGAGACATAAAACAAGGAAGGATATGTGGAATGAAGATGCTTCTGCCCCCCGCCCCACCTCCATGCTAACCATTTTAATTAATTAATTAATTAAAGTCATTTTATTGGGTGCTCGTACAACTCATCACAATACATCCATCCATTGTGTGAAACACATTTGTACATTTGTTGCTATCATCATTTTCAGAATATTTTCTTTCTACTTGAGCCCATGAGATCAGGTCCTCTTTTCCCCCCTTCCCAACCTTCCTCTATCTCCTTCATGAACCTTTGATAATTTATAAATTAATATTCTTTTTTCATGTCTTTCACTGACCAATGTCTCTCTTCATCCACTTTTCCATTGTCCATCCCCCTAGGTGGGGCTTAGAGGTAGATCATTGTGGTTGATTCCTTCTTTCCTTCTCCATCTTCCCTTTGCCATCTTGGTATTGGTACTTTCTATATTGTTCCTTAGGGGTATATCTGTCCTGGATTCCCTGTGTTTCCAACTCTTATCTCTACCCATGTACATGCTCTGGTCTAGGCGGATTTATAAGGTAGAATTGGGGTCACGTTAGTGGGGAGGAGGAAGTATTAAAGAACTAGAGGAAAGCCGTATGTTTCATTGGTGCTATACTCCACTCTGACTGCTTTTGTAAAGGGATGTCCATTTGCCTACAGATGGGCCTTGGGTCTCCACTTTGCACTACCCCTCATTCACATTGATATTATTTTTTTTGTCATCAGTCTTTGATGCCTGAGAATGGAAGATGTTATAGCAACCATCATTGAGAAATGCCACCAACCTCAGTCCCCAGTCTTTCCAAAGTGATTCACATCCTTTCCACCTGCAAAATACACTCCTCCTACTTGCCAAACTCCCAAACTCTCATTCAATTATTTGAAGTCTAACATATCGTCAAATATATTTTAGTGTAAGTGCAGCTTTGTAGATGTCAGTTGTACAAGAATGAAGTACCGTTCCTGTCAATCTCAGAATTGTGAACAAATTATTTAAAGTATCTGTCATCTGCCTACTCAACACAGCAGTCCATGCCTCCCTATCAACTCAGCTCACTTCCTTGAGTCAATTTCGGTTCACCAGTTTTCATGGTTAAGTCTAACTGTCCCTGAGAGTTTCTAAGACAGCAGTGATTTATAAGAGTAGAAGACTTATCTTTCTCCCGAGGAGCAGGTGGTGGCTTCAAACTGGCAACCTTGTGCTTAGTAGCCCAACATACAATCATTGCACCATCAGGGTGTTATCCTATGTTATGAAATGCTATGGAGTTGGTTCTGATCAATAGAGACTTTATGTACAACAGAAGGGAACACTGTTCCCATCACGCTCCATCTGCGCAATTGTAACTAGGCTTGAGCCTCTTGTTGCAACCATAGAGTCAATCCACCTCCTTGAGGGCCTCCCTGTTTTCTGTTGCTCCTTTGCTTTACCAAATGTGATTCTGCCTCTAGAACGGATCTTTCATGACAACATGTCCAAAGTACGTAAGATGCAGTCTTGCCATTCTTGCCTCCACGAAAGACTCTGAGTATATTTCCATGACGGATTGGTTTGTTCCTTTAGCAGTCCATGGTTCTATTAATATTCTTCTCCAGATTTGAAGCATTGATTCTTATTCAGTTTTCCTTATTTGACATGCATATGAGGCAACTGAAAACACCCTGGCTTTTTTCAGTTTTTAGTCCTCAAAGTAACCACCTTACTTTTAATGCTCTAAAGAGGTCTGTGTTGCAGATTCACAATTTTCATAGTGCTACATATCTCTTGACTGCTGCTTCCTTACATGGGCATTAGATTGTGCATCCACGTCAGTCACTGTCCTCCACAACATCAGCCTTTTCTCCATTTATGAAGCTGTTACTTATTGTTTAAGTTGTGAGGATTTTGGTCTCCTTTACATTGAGTTGCGATCCTTGATTACACACTAAAGATTGCACTCCCTGATTTTCATTAACCAATGCTTCTCGTCCTCCTCACATTCAGCAAGGTTATATCTTCTGCATATTGCAGGTAGTTATGAAGCCTTTCTCCAATCCTGGGGGATTTAGAACCATCTCATGATGGTTCTAATATTCAAGTGGACAATGGTTGCCAGTTCTTTGATAAGGGCTCAGTCTTACTTTCCAGGGCTTGTTTTTTTCCATGTTTCAGGTTCACTTCCATCTTTGGGTTTTATCTTCTGAATCATTCTTCCCTTGCTGTAAGATATGGGCACCATTTGTCCTGAAATGTTTGCTTCATCTTTCCTTCAACTCAAGATAATTTATCTGTTTCTTCCTGAGATTTCCAAGCTGTTGCAATTTTTTTAAACTGGCTTCCTGCATTATTGATTTTAAATAGATTACATTAAGCAATATAAATTCCATCTTATTTCTTGAAAATATTGTGAAAATACTGTGAGCTATCTATCGCCTGTGTAATACTTAGATACCCATGGTTGCATATCCTGAAATCAATGAATCCTGTGTTTATTTTTAAGGTCTTTGAGGCACCAGTTTAAATCTGTGTGATGTTTTAATGAAGAATTTTATAGTCACATCCTGGTTTTTATCATTACTGTGATATATTTTCCTAGGAAACCCGCAATTTGATCTTTGTACAGAGATCTTTGCTCACATTGAAAATATGTTGGGACACACTGAACAAGTGGTGCTTTCTTTTCAACCCCCCATAAGCCCTTTGTGCTGCTTCTAAAGTTTACTTCAAGACTAATCAATTCCTTTATTGCTTTCATGTTTTATTTTATGCATGCTTTGGCTAAAAGAAACCAGTTGAAATTTTTGGTTTGATTGCTGAGAAATGTTCATCGTCAATCCCACTAGCTTTTTTAAAAAAGGATTTTCCATTTTTTGAGTTAATATAGCTAATAAGGTTGCCAAACTTTTAATTACAGTCAACTTTCTCAACATCAGTTTCTCCCACCCTTCATGGAAATTTCCACAAGACCCTATCAGTTTCACTAATTATATTCTAAGGTCCTTCCGGCTTCTGCCTGTTATGAAATCCCAAAGCCAATGCCACATCTATTAGGCTTTTGATATTCTCTCCTGGTGCCAAATTTCTGTTCTAGTTGTAATTATAGGAACAAACCCAAATGCAGTGGCACCAACCATTCTTTTTGTTAAGTGTAGACATTTAGTGCTGCAGTAATTTAGTGGCTTATCTTTGCTCCACGATTTGTAGATTCTGAGTTGTGAAAACCCAAGAGCTGTGGACAGTTTGACAGCTGGACTGAAATCATTTCATGCTTGCTCTCCTCACATGTCCAAGAGTTGATGCTGGCTACTAATTGGCCCCTCAGCTGGAATTATTGTCTCAACCACCCCCTCCATATGACTCGGTCTTCCTCATTTCATAGTGGAGTAGTTGAGCTTGTTTCATGGCCACACAAGGAGAAAACTGTGGTGCCTCTTCAACCTAGTCTTGAAAGTTAGCTAGCACTACTTGTACACTAGCTTCCAATGGGAGAAGGAGTCACAGTCATGTGTAGATTTAAGGGAAGGGCCAGGCAATTTCACCTCTTTATAGGAGACTGTCAAGGTCACACTGTACAAGAATATGTGGGACAGGAAATATTGCTCATCTTTGAAAAATGCCATTTACTACAACCTCTAGCAATCCATCACCAAGTTCTATTGGTTCTTTCTCCAAAATATAACCCAAATCTGCTCACTTACCTGCTTTGCTACCTACTCATGGAAAGAGCCATCTTCTCTGGTCTGATTGATTGCATTAGACTTCTGCATTACTGATATTTCTGCCTCCACTCTTGTCCCTTCTAAGTTATTCCCCATGAAGATGCCAAAAGAGACATACCAAAATAATAAATTGACTCTTGTCGGTCCTCTCAAAATATTTTAAACTTTTACACCAAAATATTTAGACCTTTAAAGTGCATCAAATCCAGATGCTTTTTAAAGGTCTAAAAAATTTGGATGAAGTCTCCCTAGCCTTTTCTTCCAAACTATTGTATGCTACCTTTTTGCTGATACACTGGTGGCAAAGCATTTATGGACTCAACTGCTAATTGAAAGATTGGAAGTTCCAACCCACCAAATGACTGAACAACAAACACCTGGCAATATGTTCCCATAAAGTTTACAGCCAAGAAAACCATGGGGTAGTGCTGAGTTGTCCATTCCCCTGCACCGACTCCACTGCAGTTAGTATTGACAAATTACTCTCCAGTCTTTTTATAGTTCCTGGATCATTTCAACCTCATCTATACTTCAATAATGTAGTGGTTGTTTCTTCCTTCTACTGGGAAATTTATTCCTCTGGTTTTTGAGCAGACTTATGCTTTTATGTAAGTACACTTAATTGTGCTCATATGGAACTGGTATATGGATTATATGCAGTTATGTTCATGGAAAAAGGGCACACTGCATGGTCTAAAATTAGTAACATGGTTACACAGTCTACTTATTCACTTTCTATGCTGAGTAAACAATCAAAGAAGCAGGCTTATATAAAGATGTGACATCAGAATTGGAGAAAGGCTTATTAACAACCTGCAGCATGCCAATAACATAACCTTGCTGGCTGAAAGTGAGGAGGAATTGAGGCACTCACTGATGAAGATGAAGAATTGTAGCCTTCAGTATAGATTGCAATTCAACCTAAAGAAGATAAAAAATACTCACAACTGGATTAGTAGGCGATATCATGATAAATGAAGAAAAATTTGAGGTGTCAATAATTATGCCTTGCTTGAATCCACAAGCAACGCTCATGAACCAGCACTCAAAGAGATCAAAAGACATATTGCTTTAGGTAAACGACTGCCTAAGATCTCTTTAGCACATTGAAAAGCAAAGATGGTACTTTAAGGACTAAGCTGACCTAAGCTGGAATATTTTAACTTGCACATATGCACGTGAAAGCTGGGAATCAGAAAAAAAGATGGCCAAAGAAGAATAGAAACATTCAAGTTGTGGTGCTAGAGGAGAATATTAAAAGTACCTTGACTGCTTAAGAACAGACAGATGCGTTTTGGAAGAAGTATGACCAGAGTGCTTCTTATAGCAAGAATGGCAAGACATTGTCTTATATACTTGGAACAGGTTGTCAGAAAAGACCAGTTCTTCAAGGAAGACATCATGTTTAGTAAAATAGAGGGGCAGCAAAAAAGAGGAAGGCCATTAAAGAGATGAATCAACACCATGGCTACAGCAGTGGACTCAAGCATCGGACTCCACACAGGGGTTATGTGGTTGTCATTTTTCACAGGTGACGACCAGCTCATCTTTCTCTCTTGGAGTGGCTGGGAGCTTTGAACCACCCGCCCTTCAGTGAGCATCCAACACTGCTTTGTTCAGTTGCAGGCCAGCACCCAGCCGAGTGCATGCCATATTAAAAGACATTCAAAATGTACTCCGTGAACAAATGCAGTGATAAGTTGGTAAATATTTAACAAAAGGCTTTGGGGCCAGATGGGGAGGAGCTGATTTAAATGGTTTACAATTTTCTGGGGTCTATAGGAGGAGCAAATGTTTTATGCTTGTCTACTAACCTAAAGCTTGGCTGCTTGACACATCCAGCAGTGTTGCAGAAGAAAGGCATGCTTATCTTGTTCCCCAAAATTATAGCTAGGAGATTAAGCAGACATGTTTTAAAACACAAGGCATCAACATGAGGTGGAATTAACATGATGGCAAGAGGATTGGTGTGTGTTTGTACATGTGTCTTCTTCAAGATGGCCAATTTCAACTACAATGAAAATAACAATCTGCTCCCAACATTTCTGAAAATTTGCCTCCAGCATACCAATGAATGAATACATGGGTATTACAATGAGAAGACTAACTTACATAAAGAGGGTTATTTCCCGTGTGGGGAGTGGGTGGAGCAGAAGGGGCAGTTAGTCTTTCACAACTCCTTATAGTATTAGCACCAAGCAGATCACATGTTGGCATGAATTTCATAGCCTTGCTATTAACAGCGCTGCAAAAGGTAAATACATACAATAAAATAGAACACATAAAGAATCCACCCTGTATCTACAACAATGCGGTGAGACACACTAGGACCAGGTGCTGGCATTTCTTCATCTTGTTTTTACTGCCTCCAGTGTTGGCAAGTACATGTAAAAATCTGTTCTGTTATGTGGATTTGTGAACTATCTAGAGGGTTCTGGGTCCATTAACCACTTCACGAGCAAGGGAAGGGTGACTTTGTTTTACCTTTTAAAGGGGAAAAGTAGAGGGGACTGGAGCAGGAGGACTCCAAAGCAAAGAGAAAAGAAAGACCATTATGATTCCACACTCAACACAAAGCTGCTCAGCTTCTAGTTTGACTAGGAAGAAAAATTTCCTTGAGAAGATTTGTTAGATTTTTTTTATGTTGAGTGACTATGCAAAAGGCTAATTTGCAGTCAATCCCCTTTGTGGAATTTGTATATAATATGGAATGGCATAGACATTATTTTTTTAAACCACCGTTTGCTGCTGAGCATGGTTGGCAACTTCTATTGTACTGACTGTAAGTATAGCAAGATCCCTGAAAAACTCATCAGTCCTACAATCCGGACTGGTGTACATCAGCAGCAAAGCTGAATGGATTGTTAGTATTTGGTGATTGCTTTTCTCAAAGTAGGGAGGAAGGTGCTGATATGTCACACTGACTGGCCACAGAACAGAGTATCAAAACAAGTGGAGGGCTCAGATATCTCGTCTCAGTTGGGGTCAGATTGTAAAGCGCCCCTCATTTAACTGACTCATCTATAACTTGGCCCCACAGGATGCAGCCCCATCACACAGTGCATAAGTGATGTCTCCTATTATGCACATGGAATCTGGGACCTTGCATGAATAAATTGGGCAATGTTCTCCTTGCCAGCTCCACGATCTGGAGTTTTAAAAGTGCCTGTGTAATTAATTTTGCTTTAGAATTTTGAATTGATCCTGAGAAATGCCTTGCTCTTTATTAATTTCCAGAGGTGAGTCTAAAGAAAACAGTCACTGCTTTTCTTGAAATCACATGAATTATACTGGAGTAAGACTGTCTCAGTTGGAGACAAAAACATTATATTTGTGCTTCATGGTAATCTATCCATTGGTTAATGGACCCAGAACCCTCTAGACAGTTCACAAATCCACATAACAGAGCAGATTTTTACATGAGAATTCCTGACTTCGCTGAAAAATGTGAAAAATCAGATTCAGCCAAAGAGTTCTCTATTGATTACAAATGTGAGGATCAAGAGTAAGTTATTCCATCTGAGGCAGCATTAATTTAAATTTAAAATGGTGCTTCCTGGTAATCTCATTTTGGATAGTGGCATAGAAATCAATGGAAGTTTTAAGAGTATTAATTCCAGCCAATTTGAGGGACATCCTGTTCAAGTATATGAATGGATCAATGTTGATTTCCAGTCAGATTTTGGGTGACTCTAAAAGTCTGAGTAAAGCTAAAAACGTTAACGAAGCTTTGGGGAGGGGACAAAGGTGCTAAACATTCTTAGTTGTGTGTCTGTATGTTTGCTTGTTTTCCCAAAGCAAACTAAACCACTGTTGTCTACAAGGGAAAATGGAGTCAGAATTTCCTGCCTCCTACCTGGACCAGTTTCATGAGTCAACTTGGTTAGGCTATGGTGTCTATTTGTTTGGTCTCATACAGGATGTGGCTATGTAGGTATTTATTTGTGAATAACATTTAAATTATTTGACCTTAATTAGATTATCCACCATAATAGGGGGAGCACTCATGTAATCAATTGAAGGTATTTAAAGCCAAAATCTGAAATTTTTTTAAAGAGAATTATTTCGACCTCCTACGATATTATAAAGTGACATAGCTTAGAACTCTCCCTCCTTCTGCCCATCCCAACACAGTCTATTGATTTGAGACAAAAGACTTCAAGTATTTCCAACTTATCATCTGACTAGTGGATTTGGGACTTGTCAACTTCCGCAACTGTATCAGTCTATTCCTTTAACAAAATAAGTCTTTATCTTTTTTCTTTCTTTCCACACCTCTATTTCTGTATGTATACATATATATGCATATTCATATTTATGTGTTGTTTACTGATCTTATTGGCTCTATTGCACTGGAGGACCAAAAGACACTTTGTCAATATCTGTAACTTTATTTTTTCCTCTATCATTTGTACAATAATACAACAATTGCATAAATAAGTTTGAAAAATATTATGAAGGTTGGAGGGGAGGAGAGACTAGTGCAAGAGGAGAAGGAATGGAAAAGCTGATACTAGGGGCTTAAGGGAAAAGGTGGACGATTGGAGAACAATAATAGAAGTGGACATGTGAGGGTGCTTGACGAGTATGCTTATTTATATATTGTGAAAAACGATGTATGGGCCCCCAATAAAATGATTGAGAAAAAAACAAAAAAATATTGCATGTCCTTAAAAATACCTTAAAGGTAAACAACCTGTCAATTGTCCAGTTTTAGACCTGGTACAAGAATCCCTTATATCTCTCCCTGCCCAGATGGTCAGCCAACTCTAGCTGGAGATATGAAATAATGTAAAGTTCTCAGTGTCTGTCCTAGGACAGTTTGAACAAGTACCCTAGCCTAGCAAGTAAAGAGACATGGAAATATAAAGTAGACACACACACACACACACACGGTGTATACGATAGGAGGATAGGAGGTAGGAGTCCAGAGTAGTCTTTCTGTACTGTCTCACAATCCCTGTTTGGTCTCTACCATATCATGTCTGACTTCAACTTTGTATTGCCAGTCACCTTTTTTTCACACATCCTTCCTGTATTTTACTTGTTTAGGGTTTCATGGTCCACCATATGGTTCATCTTCTTCTTTTGTTCCAACAAAAGTTGATTTTGACTTTGACTTACTAAATTCTGGGTAGGCTAGAGATCCTTACCCCAATCTAGTCTCAGAAAGTCAGAGCTAAATAAATGGGACCACAAGCATGAGTGAGTACATGAATCTTGTTCAGAAAGTATTTATTTTCTTTACACTTATTCTTGGCACTGGAATAAAATAATCAAGAATGTTTGGGCAAAATAGCTATGGTCTTTAGCTCAGGATTCAGTGTTGGCAGAACCAGCCCCCAGGTAGTCAAATGAGGAAGTTTCTTTTAGTTTCATTTACATGAACTTACTGAAGCTCCCATATGTCATCATTAGAAGCCATCAAAAATTTGGGTGTAACAGTAGGTGCCATTCTGCTTCCTGAATCTAACAGTTGCTGGAGCTTTGTAGGCCAGACTGGGTGGTCTCAGATCATTGAGTTCTGGTCCCTCCGGCATCCCACCCATTACTGTGTTGGCAGTGCTTCTTCCATTTCTCTATGGCTATTTCTTCATTTTGGCAGAAAATTTCAGAGTTGAGGAATGTCCTTAGCTCTCAATGAAAAAAATATCTTGTATTTATTGAGTTATTACTATATGCTAGGGATTTAAAAACAGACAAACCCACCATCATTGAATCAGTAACTCATGGTCACCCTACAGAGGGTTTCTAAGACTAGAAATCTTTATAGAGTAGAAAGCCTCATCTTTCTCTTAAGGATGAAGATGAGGTGGTTAGCAGTTGAATGCTTATCACCAGCGCTCCCTCCTGTTGGGAATACAACAGCAATATACACAAAACTTGCTGCCCATTTTCAGCTCATATTCCAGTGAGGGAAAGAGCTAATTAAAGAACAAAGCAACAATAATAAAAATAGACTGCATGCATATGGGTAATAAAAACAATGGAACAAAGAGTGCTGGGTCATCGGCCAGAACAGGGACAAGGGTGGTAATAGTGCTGCAACGCAGGCAGCATCCAGTGCAAGAACCCTGAGGTGAGGGAGGCCAGAGAGGTAGCACAACAGTGGGCTGGAACCCACGATGGAGAAAGAAACAGAGAAGGTGAGTTTAGAGAGTTAATAGAAACCCATGTCGTATGGACTCGTAAAAGGCCAGGACATTCTTAGAATAACTCTATTTTGAGCTTTAATTTACAATTGACCTCTTCCTACGAGTGTTACTATTTCGCCATTAAACTCCCAACAAGATGACCTTATTCTTTTTATGGATGAAAGTGTCTGGGGTGTTTTAAGTTTTATACTTGACTGGGTTTTTGTTTCATCCAGCTGCATCTTTTGAAGAAGTTGGGCACATATCCAAGATTTTGCTTCTTTTCTTTCTAACAAAATGTGGTCCTGAGAGTCACTGAAGCCATCCCATTCTCTTTTACATTTGGAGTGTTTTCTCCGCTAACTCAGAACACCTCCTACAAGCAAAGGGGGTGAATTTTGTTCGGAAGGATGACTAGAGATAAACTTTACATCCAACTTCTTTGACCACGGTCTCCAATCCCAGGAACCTTTTCATCACCTCCTCACCCCTGAGTCCCAACGCTGAGCCCCAAACGCCACTGTGTGCAAGGAGTAGCCATGCTAGACTGTTCCATAGTATTTGCTTGGCTGTTGAATTCTAGGAGCGACACATATTTCTGTCCAGGTTTTCCTTTGCACTTCTGCATACCTTTCCTTATCTAGCTGCTCTTCTCCTTTTTGAATTGCCAAGACTGTATTGAATGTAAAATTTTCAAATATAGTTGCTATTTATTGTAGCATGTAAACGGACTGAGTTGCAATTACTATTCCATATGTGTGAGAACATGGGGCATGCTCAGAAATTACCAGTGACATCATGGGATTACATCCTAATGTTCAACTAGTTCAGGTAGCTTACATTATAAAGAAAATTTTGACTAATATAAGTGAGACTAGTGAGATTTCTTGAAAAAATAAGAGAGAATCAGTGATCATTTTTTTTAAAAATCATTTTACTTGGGACTCACACAACTCATTTTATTTCCTTTTAAATAATTTTATTGGGGACTCATATCTCTTATCCCAATTCATCCAGTATGTCAAGTATATTTGCACATATGCCGCTCATCATCATTTTCAAGGCATTCTCTTCCCACTTGAGACCCTGATGTCAGCTTCTCATTTCTGATGTCAGCTTCTCATTTCCTCACCCTCCCTCCTACGCCCTCCTTCCACCCCCTCCCTCAACCTCGATAAGTCAGGTTATTTCCATGTCTTACATCATCCTCCTTTGCCCCTTACCAATTTTTCCATTATTCTTGGGGAGGGGGTGCGGGGGGGCGGTCTAGGTTAATTCTTGTGATTGATTTCCGCTTTCTCCCCCCGCCTCCCCTAATCCTCCTGGTATCTTTACTCTCCCTGTTGACCCTGAGGGATTTATCCATCCTGGATTCCCTGTGTTTTGGACTCTTTTATGTAACAGTGTGCATGCTCTGGTCTAATTGAATTTATAAGATAGAACTAGGTCACCATCATGGGGGAAAGGAATCACTAAAAATCTAGAAGAGAGTGGTGTGTTTCATTGGTGCTGTACTAGCTGACTGCTCATCTTTTCCCTGTGACTCCTCTGTGAGGGGATGTCCAATTGTCAATAGATGAACATTAAATCTCTATCCACTCCATGCCCCCATCCCCACCCCAATTCACCTTGGATGTGGTTTTGTTCTAGGTCTTAGATACGTGATCCTTGATCCCATTGACACCTTATTATCACACAAGCTAGCGTACTTGTTGCTTCTGAGTTAGATGGCCACTTGTTTATCTTCAAGCCTCTAAGACCCCAGGCACTTGATAGCAGGGTACCATCAGCTTTCTTCACCACAGTTGCTTATGGATCCATTTTGTCTTCAGCAGTCATATGGAAAGGTGAGCAACACAGAAAGCCAGATTATTAGAACAAAGTGATATTGTGTTAAGGGAGTACTTGAGTTGAGGCCCAATGCCCATCTGCAACCTGAAACCTTAACATATAGATATGAGTACACAGTTCTATTCCTCTCTCATTATACATGTATTTACATATGTGCATGCCTGTATTTAGTCCTATATAAATGTCCTTTGTCTCCTCATTTTTTCCTCTATTTCCTTTTACTTTCTTCTTGTCCCACCATCATGGTGGCCTTCATTCAGGTTTAGTCATTCCTTGCTGCTACATTGCCCATGATTAAGCCCCAGTAG
Organism: Nesogale talazaci; assembly: GCA_004026705.1. Taxonomy (NCBI): domain Eukaryota; kingdom Metazoa; phylum Chordata; class Mammalia; order Afrosoricida; family Tenrecidae; genus Nesogale; species Nesogale talazaci. The sequence continues at coordinate 4,655 of PVJH01032206.1, read as the reverse complement.
GAATCCTACAGCCCTCCTTTCATTAGTTATAGTTCACATGTTGTTCCCTTGTGCCGGGTTAGTTACCTCTGCTCCACTTCCTTTCTCCCACCTCCCCTTTTTCCATATACCCCCAAAACCATTGGTCCCATTCTTTTAACCTCTGAATTACTTACCTCACCTATCCTATCTAGATAAACATGTAGGCAGATTAATAAGCAAAACAAACAAACAAACAAACAAACAGGCAAAGTTAAATAAAACAACAAAGGAAGTAAAAACCAACAGCGGTAATAAAAACTACTCCAAACAAAAGCAAAATAACAATCACAATAAGAAAACCACTGACAAAAGTGGAAAAGCCTATAAATAGTTTGTTGACTTTGTTAGTGTTTTCCAGTCGAGTCTGGTGGGGTGCCACACTGTCTCTAAAGTCTATTTTTTGTATTCCCCAGAGGATTCGTCACTCTGTTCCCCCTGATGCTCTGCTGCATGCCCTCAGTGCCTCATCCCTGAGTGATTGGACCAGACCATCATGCACTATACATATACTGTGTCTCCAGTGCTGTCCCCCACAGTTCAGTGAGCGATACTATGTTCCCTGGTGGGGCTGACCTATGTGTTGTCTGCTCTGAGCAAGAACATCATCCTTGGGCTTAGTGGGTCAGATGTCCTCTCCTCCCTCTCCATCCTTTTTTGTTTCTCCTGTATGCTTTAATTCAATGCACCATTGTCCCCACAGACTCTCTATTGGTTCCCAGGTACATAATGATGTTTTGGTGAATCAAGTTGAAGCCTGGTCTCCCTCTTCCCTCCTATTGAGATATAAACAATAACCTCCCCTTGGGTGGGTTAGTGCCCTGTTCACCCCCTACCCATGTCTTTTTTTCCCCCCTCTTCCTTTCACCATCTTACTTAGTTGGCTGTTGTATGTATCCCTGGATTGGATTTGGGCCCTGCCATAGTTGCTAGTCCTTACCCCAGGGATATATGTATATAGTAGCTTTTCCCCTATGCCCCATTTTTAAAAACTTATCTCAGTGGACTCATGTACTTATCATTTTGTACTTGACTTCACTGAGCATGATTTCCTCTATTTCTTCCCAAATGGCAATGTGATTCATGCGTTCATTACTGCTTTTTCAGGATGTGTATGTATGTATGTATTTGTACATACATATGTATATGTACATACATTGTATGTATGTACCACAGTTTTTCGATCCATTAGTCAGTTGATGAAAATTTGGGTTGTTTTCTACTCCTTAAAATTGTGAACTATGCCATGATGAACATTGGAGCACAGAAATCTGGCCATAGTTTATTTCTTGCCACTTTTGGGCATATGCCTAGTAGGGGGGTTTCTGTGTCTTATGGTAGCTCATTCTCTATCTGTTTTAGATATCTCCAAATCTCTAATGACTATACCTATCTACAGGTCTACCATCAATGAAAGAGCGTTCTATCTCCCCACAGCCCCTCCAACACTTGTTACTTTCTGACTTTTTGAATGGGCTTATCTTTGAGAGTTTTAGGTCATATCTCATAGTTGTTTTAATTTATATTTCTCTTATGGCTGATGATTGGGAACATTTTGTCATATGTTTATTGGGCATTTGTATTTCTGCCCCTGTGAAACTTCTGTTCAGGTCCTTTGTCCATCTCCTTAGTGGTTAGTTAGATTTTTCCTTATTGTAAGCTTTCAAAGTATTACAGATTTTAGTAACAAGGCCTTTATCTCATGTGTCATTGCTAAAGATGTTTTCCCAGTCTGTGGGCTCTCATATTACTCTCTTGGTGAATTATTTCAATGTACAAAGGTGTTTCATCATCAGTATATCCCACTTGTCAATTTTTGACTCCTCTGTATTTGTTTCCTTCCCTATTTCCGATAGCCTATGTATTCACTGTGCCAAGGCTTCCAGGTTTGTTTCAATTCCCTCATAAGTGACCTTAATACACACCAAGATTTTCTAATTCCCATCCTCAATTTGACTTTTTTAAAAAAAATCTGTGGTTTGTCTTTATTAATGGAATAGGGGTTATATTCTGGGAGCACTTCATTTTAATGGAAAGGTTTTAGGGATTTCACACCCCAATACTACTGTATTTTTCTATAAGTCTTCTGCTTATGAATTTATTATTTCAGTGCTTCTGTAACTGGTTGATCTTTTTTCATCAATGTTTCCATAAGGAGCACTGACTCATTGGATTGCTCACTTTAAGACCAGCCATTCAAAACTATCAACCACTACCCAGGAGAAAGGTGAGGCCTTTTACTCCTTTAAAGAGGTCCAGTCCCTCATCAGACCCTATGAGGCTACTATGAGTAATTGACTCAATTGCCATGAGTTAGGATGGCTTGGGGTTGACAGTAGTGGAAGCCCTGGTGGAACAATGGTGTTTGAAGCTCATCTTGTGGCTCCTTGAAAGAAACATCTAGCAATCTGTTCCCATAAAGATTGTAGTGTAGAGAGCTGAGGCCCAGTAGCGTAGTGGTTGAGTGTGGGACTGCAGCCGACTGGCTTGGCGGTTCAAATCCAGGCTGGGCCTCCCACTCCCACCAGAGGGCAGTGGTGCCTAAAAAAAATAAAAATTGTAGTGTTGTAGTGTAGAAAACCCCATGGGCAGTTCTACAGGGACTCTGTGAGATAGAATCAACCCCTGGGCACCCAGCACTAACAGCAGTTGATGGTGCATTTTAAATATTATGTTCAGTTTGAAAAATAGACATTTTCATGGTTTTATGCTAAAATAAACACAGGAATTAAGAGGCATGCCTCATTTTAGGATTTCAATATTTTTCTTAATATCTTCCCATTTAATTTTAATGGACCATTTTTTAGTACCTTCAGTTGTGTCCTTGTCTTCCAAAAAAGCCATTTCTATATGTCCATGTAGTAGGACACTGTTCTTTTCACCAGTTTATCTTCATTTTTTGGACTATGCCATTTAAAAAAACAAATAAGATGAATTGTAAAACTTTCAGATATGTAAAGGACAAACTGAACTCTGGATGATTTTTGACTTCAAAACTTTTACCTACACATTACACTTTATTATAGTTCTAAAGTTATTGCAGAACATTTGTATATGGAAAATATTCAATGAGGGGCCACTCAATAATAACACTAAATCAATTAATACTAAGACCATCTTACATCAAAATCCATCTATTCCACAAATGTTTAGTGAAGGTCTTCTAAGTGTGTTATTTTTTGAGAAGTATTTTACAGGGGGAATAAATAAAACTTAGAAAAAAATTTCCTGATGACACAGCTTTCTAATTTTAAGTGGATTTATTTATCAGAAAATGCTACCAAAAGACACTTACTTATTCCTATATACTGTCCTCTTCTTATAGAGATACTTTGGAATGACCATAATTAATTTTTTGTCCCAGCTCTGGCCTTTGTAAAGCAAGTAAAGTGACAATTCCAATGGAAGCCATAATAGAATATCCTTAATAAATCCATCACCAGCATTTCTTTAAATAAATCTCATCTGGTTACATCATTGTGATAATCCATTTAGCCAATCAATGACCTTCAGGGACAGGATTTGTTGGGGAGCTGTGAAATGGTGATACTTTTATGCAGTGTCTCAGAGTCCCTCCTTCTGCTTGATCTTGGTGGAGTCATGGGGCTTCCTTTCAACTTGCTAGAAGTACTATTTGATAGTCCACATAAAACGAATTTCTTCTTTAGCAAGATATCAATTCTAGTAACTAAGAGCAGTCTTTTGGCTCTCTGATGCATTCATGAATGTGAATCCTACTGTTAAGTTGCCATTATTCATTGCTTCATTAATTGGTTCATTTTTGATTACCCACTGTGTGGAAGGTGTTCTTGCACAGAGTGGCAAAGATAACCTTCAACCACATATTGATGTCCAGGCAGTTCATTCTCATGATGACGCTCTGTGTTAAAGAGCAGATTTATGCTACAGCATTTTCATGGCCATAAGTTTTATGAAAACAGATTGTCAGGTCTCCCATGGCATCAGTAGATGAGTTTTTACTGACAACCTTGAGGTTAATAGTCAAGTTAGAGCAGTCTGTTTTATGTGCTCATATTGTCTCCTGGATTTTTCAGTCTTTTAGGAAGACATACAGTTGGGCCATCAAGCTGTCCAATGTGACCAGGGACTTGTCAACAAATGCCATTGCCCTGTTGTGGGCAATATTTCAGAGATTCTTTTATTTCATTGTCTTTCCCATGCTTGTAATAAGGAAGAGTTGTAAATCTTTTTGAATTTTAAAGAAATATTAGGCCATCGGGTTACCTCATGATACTCTGCTTCTTCACTTCAATTTTGTATAGGAAGCAGGACTTGGTTTTCCATTTCAAAATCCATTGACCATTTCCTCCATGACTATGATATACTAAAGTGACTTTTATTCATTCATTCAACAAATATATACAAATGTCCATTTTGTATAAGGACTGCCCAGTGTAAAGCTGAATCAATCAGAGTATTTTCCTGAAGTTTTTAATTCACTCCTTTCATTGACTTACATCATGCTTGGTATCAGTAGATTTGTGCCTACTTCTTGTTTTGAATTGAACATTTACTACCTTTGCTTATCTCTGTCTTATTTCTTTAAGAAATACACCTAACTTTTGGGGGATGAAAATCTTCCCAATATATTCTTTAGTACAAAAATTAAGCAAACA